>JAMKCH010020818.1:0-143412 GCA_023653785.1 Ophioderma brevispina | reverse complement strand
CCAATTACGGTACATATTTAAAACAAAACATAGTAACGGACCCTCTGATGCAAAAATCTCCATAGAACCCGTTCGTTTTCCGGAGATATTTGAGGTTTAGTTTCATTTGCATGCATTCGCTATGACGGACTGATAACGTTAATCTCTCGCGCAGTACTAATTTGGATAATATTTTTCGGAGTCTGTGACACAGACTACACACTTTCCGCACCGCCGTACTCAGACGCGATGAGGTTAGAAGTGGTAAAACACAGCCCGTGTTACAATGTGATACATATAGAGTTGTGCGCATATACGATGATCTACAATTATTACACCATTTTGCTTCTTTATTTTTATATTGAATAGCTATTAATTTTTTGTTTGAAATACTGCCTAAAGTATCACATGGACTTCAATTTTCAAAATTATGTTAATAAATACAAATTTATAGGAAATAGACAAGTAATTAACAAAGAATTTTAATTGACTTTGGTATGTCACACATGTGACCAAAAAGACAAAGAAGTTTTTATTACTAGAAAACCACTGTCTCAGTAATGTTCATATTTCATGTCAAAAGTCAGTTCTTGTACCTTCCGTTATACAAAATAAATGGTTTAGATCTTTCTTCTTTCAGAAGTTATTGATCTGCTAATTACTGTCACACACATGACCGACACTCACCATTTTTGTATTTGAAGGACATAAATTTCTGGTCATATTGAAGAAGATAGCAGTATTAACTTTTATTATGGGTTAAAATATGATTATGGTCAGTTTGAACAAGAAAGCAACAATTAATTTTAATAAAGACTGGCTTAAACTTGATTTTCATGGGTCTTTTGAAAGTTTGGGGTGAAGTTGCCAAATTTAGCAGACTTGCACTATTTCAACACAGGAAATCCACATACAAGGAATAGAATTGCTATTTGCAAGTTATTACTGATGACATGGTAATGAAAGTGTTTGAAATAGTTGAGAATATAGAAATTCACAAGATTTTATTACAACTTCGTTTTTGGTGCACATTAACAATGGTCACCAATTTTGTGTTATAAGTCAATGGAGATGTCACACACGTGACCGTACTTAGTGATATAAATTTGATAATTACCAAGTAAAGTTTGCTTGTTTTGTTACTTTTAATTACCAACATTGTTGTAATGACAAAGTACCAATGTCTTTCTGAAATAAGTATCAGAATGTGAGTACTTAAATAATCCCAGAATTTTACAGTTGAAGTTAATTCTGTCCAAAACCCCCTTTTTGTCGAGGGCACAAACGTGACCGAACATTTAGTGCCCCTCATTACAAAAACCCAATCTGTGAAAATGTAAACCATTATTTTTGTTGGTTTTGGACTAAAGGTTGCCACATTATACCACAAGTAATAAAAGATTGGTTATATTGGCAAAACAGCAATTGGGTTGACGCGATGCAAAATGTTGGGAGGAGGGGCCAGGTTGGTTTTTTTGGGTGCGTCACAAAACCCTGGAACCGAAGAATTGGGCCCTCGATTTCCATACAAGTGGGACGTGCAGTGTGGAGGAAGAGGGGGGTGAAGGGCGAACCGTGGCCTTTAGCTAATGGTTACCTTGTGATCCGGAAAGGTACCCGGACATTTGCGTGATCCCCTCGTCCTCTAATATAACGCCGGCCGGATTACAATGCCAGCTGCTATATTCCCTTAAAGCCGTCCCCCCCACCCGCCAAAGTGGTTGTGTTATTGCTAACGAAGGGGGGCGCAGGGACGTCGATGTAGAAGAATAGGGCCTGGGGAGGCCACGGCGATTCGATAGGGGTTGGTCAGCTTGATAAAACGGGTGGAGTCTAAGACCGAAATGTACCGTGCCATTTTGGATAGCAGAACACGGGGACACGTGTGATGACGGGCCTGTGAGGGTGGGAGGACTTAGGTGCATGGGGATTGCCCGTCGGTGGGGGTAGTCCGGACAAAGTTGTCCGATTATGGCTTCATTCACTCACTGGAGTGCCAGAAGTGACTGTATTCACATTTTCTTCAAATTTTTAATTTTTCAAATTCCCTTTAAGTTTTTTCACATATGTAATCGCAGTTAATATAGATCTCAAGTTGTGTTTTTTATTTAACAACAGGGATATATCGTACATTGGAGGGGATTTTTGAGATCGACAAAGTTGGGTAGGTATTCAGGGAACAGCGTAAAACCTATGGGTTTGCAACTTCCATACATCGTTTAATACACATGTTAAAGACATATGTGAAGTTATACTTAGCAGAACTAATTCCTCCCCATTAAACTTTTTTGTTATCACAGCTGCAGTGGGGGTGTATTTACGGTTTTCATTGTTTAATTTAAAATTGTAATGTTAATTTGAAACCCAATTTACCGGGGGTAAATTTTCGTCGCTATGTGCGAGAATCGTCTTGATTCCCAAAAACAAATTTTGGCTGGAATGCTCTAATTGATTAACGTGTTAAAGCAATTTGGCACATTTTATTTGAAGAGGCGCCCCCAATTTCAGATTTGATCATTTTTTTTGCACAGTTACGTTGGTCATTGTATAGGAAACTATACCTTCGAACGCGAATGTAAAAATGTGGTCTTCTATCCAAAATTACTCGATTTTGTAATTAGAATGGGAATCCCAGATTGGACTTTAACGGCAGAGCTGTAATTGCTACGTTTATGTCAGTCATGATTAAATAGTGCCACGTCGAGAAAATAACCTCTAACTTGACTTCCAAACTATTAAAACAACTAATGGCTGACGTACTGGCTATTTTCCGGCTAGTTCACATTGGAAGGCCCATTTCCATGCAGCAGCCGTTTAATTATATCGGGGATCCCCGATAATATATTGTAGTACAAAATCCTTCGTTTTTGCGACATATAGACATTTTGAGCTTAACCATTCCACATGTTATAGTTTAACTAGCCATTGCCAATGAACCGTTTAACAATCTCCCAAATTTTTAAATTTGGGGGTGGGATAATTAAAAAAAAAATGTGCTACTATTTCTTATTCTAAAGTGACAGAATCAGACATTGATTCACGCAAATCCATTTTACGAGAATCTTTGCAAGATCTTTCTCGCCGAAATTCTAGCCCTGTTTTAATGATAATTAGAACCATGCAGGCATTATTTTGCGAACCCGGGCGGTGGTTGGTCGGGCAGGGCAATTTGTTTTGGATATCATTGCCCTGTTCCTTTGAACCCCATTTTGACAGCAACCTGACCCATGACCCCCATTCACTTATCTACACCAATGATGATGCCACAAGGCCGCAGATTACCGCCCCCGAGGGCCGCGGGCGCCGCCCCCCCCCCCCCCCCCCGCCCCCCCCCCCCCCCCCCCTTCGTTTTCCACCGGCCCGGACCCCACTAACTTTTATTTTCCTCTCTTTCCCCCTTAGGTATCAACCTTCCAACTACTTTTTCACGCTTGAACAATTACTTACTTCCTACCTGTGGTAGGTAATTTTAGGTTTTTATTTTCAAGCAGATTCAGAGTATTGCTTAATATGGGGGGGCATTTAGTGACTCCCCACACTAATTGCCCTTGTATGCATCGAGACCGATACTTAAATACCCGCATATGCTAAATTCTTAGGTCTCTTCTACACGTCATATATTTATCTCCATATTTATGTAAATTATTTTTGGCCCCCCAAAATAAACCCCCATAGTCACATTTGAAGTGTAACCCTACCCCCCCCCCCCCCCCCCCCATGCGGTTGCCACCCCCCAAAGTCATGCATGTTGCCAAACCCCTCTTTCTCCAGACCTCCACGATGACTCTACTATGCCTGGACACTACGTTCGGATTGAACAAATGACTTACTTCCTAAGCGTGGTATTTTTGTAAATTTTAAGTAAATTTTTTATCAGTGTCCTTAATAATGTTTTCAATTTAGTGACCCCCTACCAACTTACTTTACCTATTTTATCATACTACATTAAGTAACAATACCTTAAATACCTAATGCTTAATAGATTTTTCTTAATTTTTTTTACCCCCCGGAAATAACCCCTATATTGAGGATGCGTTCAGGATTCGGGCTTTTTACCTGACATATTCTTATTCCTCATAAAATTCTGATCTAAAAAAACCACATGAGATAAACTTTCCTTCCAGGTGATACTCAGTTCATTTTTAGCCTGGACTATTTGGCCATTGTAAAATTGCTGGGCTTACCCATTTTGGCCAAAATCATGAAAAAAGGGCATGCTGTAGCACAAAACCATTCATCTGTTTGAGCTAGAACTTCAAATTTCAGCATTGTAGCTTTCACACACCAAAACAGGACCAATTTGAAGGCAGTCAGATAACCCACTGGATGATTTGTTATGGAATCCATTTCATCACCTTCTATTTTTATACTCTGCACACTCTATAATATCAGAAACATTGTTTGTTTTTGTCAGGCCAAGACATAATATAGCTCAGCAGACTGAATATGCCACCAAATATCGACAGCAATGGGAGCAGAATATGCTGCAGGACCCCAGCGAGGTACAAGATCCCAACATCCATAGCAGCATGTCGGGTAAGTACTGGTTGGGTTAACCCATACAAAGTCTGCACCATTCATTTGGTGGGTTCAAGATTGCCACAGACCTCAGTTTGGATTCCAAATAGAGAATCCAACTGGATGGGTACCGGTAACTCCATTTGAAATCTCTCTGTGGAAGACTGTGAATTAATCTTCCAGGGAGGGATGAAAATTCTTTAGATGGCCCATTGAATGCTTCATTTTGTCTAGACCCTCATCTTTGGAAGACTACCTAAATGAAAATAAGAGGTTTCAAAGTTGTATTTTAAACCCATTGAAAGTGTTGCTTTTGTTCTAGAATAATTTGTCAATCATATCCACTCATGCAGAATGTCATGTTGCATTGGCTTGAGTAGCTTACAGTGCAACTTTTTTGTCCAAATGGTTGCCATGACAACAAATTTTAAGCTATTGACACAAACTAGTTATGATAAAATGTGTAGAACGTAATTGTTTTTTTTTGCTATTTCAGTTCTAAGACTTGATTAATCCATTTAGGTTAAATGGTCTTTCAAAAAGAGGAGTTAATTTTATGATGTGTTTATTTTCACTAGATGGGAAACACATGCATCGGGTACGCACGCACACACACACACATGGGTCATTCCATGAAGTTGGGTACACAAAGTGTGACATAGGGGTCAAAATTTGAAACATATTTGATTGAATTTTATATATCATTTTCAAGTACTCTGATATGTGGAATTTCCCAAATGGTAAACAATTATTGTGGATTCTTGCCACTTTTAATGCTGCATCAAAAGTTTGTCCTGGATTGCAGACAAGGTTTCACATGTAACATGGACACCAAACTTCATTCTTTAAGTCTGCACCACAGACAAAGACAATTGATATGGTTCACTTGCATAGCCTGCTAAAATAGGTATTGTGAATGTATACATTGCTGGAGGAAATTTAGAAGCAAGACTGTAGACACTTTTAAAAGAAAATCAAAATGTATTTTATGTCATTTTGTGCATTTTATACACATTTGGTAGTAATAGTTTTTATGATGAATCATTGTTTATTCAACAGGAATTTCATCTCACATGAAAAAGAATAGGCTCTATTAATACTATGCCACTTCTTTTGTGAAGATATGCCATAAAATAGGGCCAACATTAGTATTAGATTCCTTCAATGGGCAATATGTTACAATATTTCACGTGTAACTGGACACCAAATCTTTCGTGTCCAGTTACATGTGAAACACACAGATATGCTAAGTAACTTATTTATAACCAATAAAAAGTTGCCTTTGTTCAGACAATGATATTAAATGGCGATTTTACTGACATTGCAATGTCTAAATGTTATTTTTTTGGAAACAAAGTAATTAAAGATGTGTTAATGTATAATGGGGGTTCACGCGTAACAAGTTTAAATAGATACCAAAGCACAAATTTCACAAAATTGTTGATATTTGGAAATGTTTTGTATACTTCTGTTTTGTTAAAATGAAACAACTTGATCATACCTAGTTTTCTTGAATGAAAAAAATATCACCTATGCCAAATAAGAAAATTATCATGCTATTTGCCACTAAAATACAGGTTTCACGTGTAACAGTGGCCATGTGGACACCAAAATTTCATTGACTATATTTCCTTAATTTAGCAAATCAAAACCCCCTTTTCAATGCACATATTCCACCATGAATGGAATAGTAAAGAGAGTTTGTTGAGACTTTAGCCATCCATCCTGTTCAAATACAAATTTAACTCACAAATTTCACCCTGTAACATTTTTGTGGACACCAAGTACTTGTGTTACAGAGTGATTGTGTGTAAACTTATCATATTTTTCTGGAAGATTTGGTGTTAGTTGGACTTAATATTCCATTTCTTGTTTTTTGTAATTCTTTAACTTAAATTTAAGTACACAAATTTCACTTGTGTGGTTTTTACGCATAATTTTTTTTTTAGTTTCACGCTACATGATTTTGTGGACAAAACCAAGGTTACCAGGGTGGTCCCTCTTTTTTGGCCCTCGGGCAACAGTGCGACCAAAACAGGAACAGATAAATTATCCTTAATTTATTCATTATAGGATCCCAACTATCATATTATCTGCTAGAAGTCCATTTTAATGTCAGGAAAATGATCAAAATTCCATTTTTGACACACTAAAAACAATGTCACAGACACATTTTTACCCCAAAACTAGTAACATATGCAGGTTTTTGATGAAATAACCATGTAACTTTATGCAATTCATTTAATTTTGTGATCATTTAAAGCTTGCAAAGAGCTCTACAGTTTTAAAAACAAAGCCCAAAGAGAAACAAATACTGGTTAAATCATCAAGGCGAATCCAGATTAAAAGCTGCAACAAATTGATTTGTACCCAAGTCATGGAATCACCCAAATGACGCTCACATCTAATATGCTTAGCAGCTGGACTGAATACTCCCTCATCATTTGAATCTCCTTAGGGTTCCACTGTCGATAATTACACATTGCATCATCTTTGTGCCAAGATGACCCCCAAAACTATATCAAAAATTTCTATTCCGGGCGATCCCTGGTGACGTCATACCACTGACGTCACCGGCTATCCCATCATGCTCTTCTCTTTCCCCTTTGGGCTCTACCTGACCGGTGAGATCTGTTAGCTCCCGATTCGAGTGGAAATTCACAAGGTTTGGTTGGTATTTGTTCGGCCAGAACTAGGGGACAACTCTAAGTTTAACCGTTAGTTATGTCCTAGGCCAGTTTTTAGGATTTTTTGGATTGCGATTTCGGCGAATTCTGGCCCTAATTCGCTGAAACCTCAGGTTCCAGATTGGACTGCCAATTCGGACCCGGTAAATTTTCCATATAATATTACACTACTTGCGTCAATTGATTGGGTGTCGGTGTGTCCACACTTTTATGTTTTTGTACTGTTTAGACGGCATTATACAGCTCGCCTTAGCGAGGAGGAGGCCGTCCCTGTACAATTTTTGGTTTTTTATCAATGTTTTAAATATCTTCGAATAAAACTCCATTAACTCGTAGGTGTATTTATCTTTAAACTGGTCAGTCAGTCCCTAGACTTTAATCAGTGTTCAGGGTCATAACGAGTTTCTAACTCCATTCTTTTGTGTGCCTTAAAGATTAGTTCCAGACAAGCTTATCCGATATGAGTGTCCAGACCTTGTCTAGGAATTTAGTCCTTTATTATTAAATCGATTTTTCTTTGTAAGGCGTTTCTTAGAATTTAGTTACGTGATCCAGCCGGCCCATTGTGCCAGCGTTTCTATATGCCTAGACACCGATATTACCTCCAAGCCTATCCTTGAAGTCAGGTCTTTACCCTATTTTATCGCCCTCTTCTTTGTTTGGTCTTGCGGAATTCCGCTTTTAGTCCTTCTCTTGAAGGACTGTCTTTGTTGTAAATTCGGTCCTTCGAGAAGGAGATTAACTGGGTTACTTGAATGTATCGTGCTGCTTATCGCTTTCTAATGACGCAGCACTGCGCTGTGCGGGGATTCCGCTCATTTAGCTTTGAGTGGGATCCCCATCCGACTTGCCGGCGCCTTTTGATCGTTGATAGAGAGTCCCCTGCCTGTCCTACTGTGTGGGACTTGCGGGGATTCACTGGAATTGCTCAGGGCGAACAGGAATTCTCACAAGGAGTTCCCGTATCGGGTTGCACATGGCGCGGGGCTAACTTCTGTGAATGCGGCGGCTTGTGTGGCTCCCCCGACACTTGCGGGGGCTTCGTCCCGGTGGTGGCCGCAACCACACCAACCGCGGCGGCTTTGCTGCCAGCGCCACGCTGGGGATCACCTCCGGGCTTGACCCGCCACTGTGGGAGCGCACTTGGAGCGGCCTCAGTCCCAGCCGTATGTGGACCGTGGCTTCAGTCCTGGCTACGCCTCGCCCTTCGGGGCTTAAAGCTCACCGGGCTGAGGGTGGCGCATCCCTTTCGGGGGAGGCGCTGCCTCAGGAGCCGCCTAGTCTCTCGGGACCGGGGTAGCTTCGGGCTCGGCTGAGCCTCCTCCTCGGGCGGGAGGTTCGCCGGCCTAGAAAGGTTTGGCACTCTCTACCTTCGGGGATGATGCCTCCTCCGGCGTAGGCAACTGCACCTGGCGATGCTGTAGGCAGTGCTCATCCGCCGGCCCCCGGGGTTGGCTTGGGCTTGAGCACTGGTCCGGCCGTCGTTCCATCCGCGGCTCTCTTCGGGGTGCTGCGGGGCACCAACCCTGCTGGGTTTTTTTTTTTTTCGGGGCTTTTTCCCGCGGCGGGCACTGCTACCTCTGCTGGGGATGGCTCCGAATCGGCGCCAGGCGGGGGCGTTGCTCCCATGCCTGCAGGGTTGGTACCGGAACGGACACTGGTTGCGGTCTGGCCGGCTCTTTTCCATGTCACGTGCCCTTGGTCCCCCAGTCTTACTGGGCGCCTACTTCCGCGACTTCGACCCTGCCTGCGGTTGGGATCTCGTCCACTGGGGTGGGGTCTCAGCTTGCGGGCTTGGGTCCGGGGGCGATGGTTTCGGTGCGCCGTGACTCAGCCTTCGCTTGCTGGTCCCCCGTGGGTTGCCAACCTGGGTTGCCAAGGGGGGGGCAGGATGATCCCTGTGGGTCTGGCTTGTATCCTGGGTCCAATCTTGGGCAGGCAGCTGCGTACGGGTAGCAGCCAGCTCAGGGTTGGATTCGGGGTGCGGGCCCTGGCCTAAGGTGTTTCGTTCACCGGCCGCCGCCAGGCTTTGGGTACCTCCCGCTCGACCCTTGGTACGCTAGGTGGTGATTGCACCTCAGGCGTATCCCCCCCCGCATTGCCTTTTGTTTGGCTTAGCCTGCCCCATGGTTTATCCATGGGCTGGCTTCGCGGGAGTGGCGGCAGGGTACCCCCCCCAGCTTTGGTTCCCTGCGCTCACCTGCGGTTGACCAGGCGCACGGCCTGGTCGCGTCGCTGCTGTCGCAGCCAGCTTCCTGTCCCTCCTCCCAAGTCCCCCTTCCCGTATGCCTGCTTCTGTAACGGGCACCTCGGGTACCGAGGACTCTGAATTGCTTTCGTCTGCCTCTGACGACGATGGCTCCGAGGAGTCGGGGTTGGGTGCGGAGGCGGCCCAGGAATCCATCCCCATGGAAGAGCTGGTGAAGCGGGTCTCTGCTTCGCTGTCGTATTCCAGTGCGGTATGGATTCGCTGAGGCTCAGTCCACGCCAGGTGTACAAGATTTTTTCGTAGGTCGTCATGGCCTTCATCTCTCATGCGCTGAGCGATTGCTTGCCTGACAGCGACCCAAGTCGTTTGGGTGCTGCGGTGCGGATATTCCTTCGCAGGCGGCATTGAACTCGTCTCGGTCTTGTTTATTTCGCGAGAGTGGACCAGTAGCCTTGTTACCACGTATAAGGCATGGTCCCAGGCGTGGCGGATAGTTGATCGGGTTCCCTCAAGTTCCTTCTGATTGACTACGAGAAGCTCTTTGCCGTGGCAGGACCCCTCGAGCGTGAGGTCCGTGAGACCCGTCTCCCTAAACGGGGGGCGGTCTAAGCCTTTCTGCTTTCTCATGTTTCTGAGGGGGTGAGCTGGCCGACCCATCGACGGGCGGTTTCGGTCGCGTCATGCGAGTTGGCTTTTAAGCTGACTCTCTTGCCCCATTGAGATTTCAGTGGCTAGCTTGGAGTCACCCGAGTTCGCTCGGGTGTCCCTCGCCGCGGCTGGGCGTATTGCGGTGGCTGGACGTGGTCTTTTGACACTTGCGTCACGCACCTTTGTGTTCCGTCGCGAGAACGTCTTGGCTCATCTACGGCCTCCTCTCGGCGGGCCGACACGCCTAACAAATGTTTTCCTGTCTGGGTCTTCTCTGTTCAGTTCGGAGTTGAATTCTGCCATTGAAGCAGGGTTACTCTGATCACGAAACGAGAAGACCCTTGCAGTTTTGGGCTCTCCCAGGTTTCAGGGGGAAGGACAAGGCCTGCCTCCTCGAAGAAGCGTTCTTCTAAGATGATGGCGGCCAAGACCTCGCTGGCCTCTCAGACGACTTCCGCTGCCGCCGCTTCGCCAGTCTCTAAGGCGTCCGCCGGGACGTCTGGGGGCAAAGCGGAAGCCCGCGGCAAGGGAGGGCCAACTTTTAATCCTTCTCCGCTCAAGGAGTCTGGCATTTGACGGGATTGGCATCCGCTGCTCCGGGACCTTCCCACGTAGTCTGTCCCGCCGGGGGTTACCCCCGTGGGCGGCGCTTAAAAATCAATTATCACGAGCATCGCTGAAAAGAGAAATCGTCTGCGGAGGGCTGGGTGAGGAAGCGTGGTATCCGACGATTACTGTCTGGAATTCTCTGCTCCTCCACCCCGTCATTCTGTCAAGGGCACGCGGCTCCCCGCAGTTTCAGAGATGCGTCAGGTCCGGCTTCAATAGCGGACCTTCGACCAAAAGCAGGCAATCGTCACTGTCCCTCTTCGATTCTCGGGGGCCCTTTGTGGTCAGCTTCTTTCTCGCTCCCAAAAGACGGACGATTGGCGGCCGATTCTCAATTCTGTAAAAAGCCCAGCTCATGTATCATCTAATTTTCGGATGGGGGACTTTTCCCTCGCGTCTCCGCCCGCCTCTTCAAACTGTTTGGGCTACGTCTCTGGATCTCAAGAACGCCTACACCCATTCCCATCGAACGGGAGAACCGAATCGTTAGCTTTTAAGAGCTAGTAGCCGGTACCAGATTCGTGTACCTCCTCGTTCGGCCTGTCCACGGCGCCTCGAGTCTTCACTCGTGTGGTCAAGCCATTTGCTGCTCGGTTCTCGGGAACGGCAGGGGATCACCTTTGTACCTATCTGGACAACTGGTTGATCTACTCCCTACGAGGGCCCCCATCGCTCTCGCCCTACGCCAATTCGTGGGGAGGGGGTCATGAAGTTGGGGTTCTTCGTGAAACTTTTCGAAATCCAACTTCGCACCGAGTCAGTTCCATTTTTGTTTCTGGAGCGCAGCTGGATCGTCAAGGCGCAGTGTATTCCCAGAAGGAGCGTGTTAGCCAATATTATCATGTGCTACGCTCCATTTCCGGGGTCAGCCTAGCTTTTTGTGCTTTGGCGTGGCTCTGGGTTCAGGGAACTCATGCCGGCCGTGTGGACATCGTGCTTACTGTTGGCATCGTAATGTCCTCAATCCCGCTGCACACCCATCCAGCTGCCCTTCTGCGCTCATGCCCGTCCACGGACAGCGTAGACCACCTGGTACCGCTGACTGGCGATTGTGAGGGACGCTTTATCCTGGTGGAAGTTGCCCAGCAATCTCTTGCAGGAGCGTGGAGTCCTCCTTCCCAGCCCATCCGCATCCTTCACTTTTGGCGTCGGTCGAGGGCTGGGGCGATCACATTCGGGACGAGACAGTTTCGGGCCGCTGGTCTTCCCACGGATCGGGCCGCTTCGCATCAATTCCTGGGAAACTGTAATCAGGGGTTTTGTAACTCCTGCATCATTTCGGGACTTTGTGGCCCGGTTGCCAAATCCTCATCGATCCGGAAACACGACTGTGGTGTCGTACATCACTGGCAGGGTGGAACGGATCTCCCACTCTTTGTTTCCTCACGAGACTTCTGATTGATTGGTGCTTCGAGTGGGGATCACGTTTTCAGCTGTTCACATACCGGTCGTTTCACAATGTCACTAGCGGACTGTCCTATCCGAGGCGGGTCCTCCTCTCTGGAGTGGTCGCTGGGTCTCACATCGGGTAGCGCAACAGTTCTTCTTCCGTGTATCTAATCCGCCCGTCGATAGCTCTGTTTGCGTCCGCCCGGCAATCCCTACTTCTGACGTACTGCTATCCCTGGGACTCGTATCGCCGGAGTATGGGCGTCGGATGCTCTTTTCTCTTTCTCTGGCTGGTCGGGATGAGGCTACACACCTTCCCCCCGATCCCACGAGTGGTAGATATGGTAGGAAGGGTCGACTTCTGGCCTCGTCAGCCTTGGTTTCGTCCGCTGGTGACCCTGTTTGCAGGGTCACCGCGGACGTTTCACAGCGGGACTCTTATGTCCTTGGGAATCCACCTGCGGATGTCCCAGACGAATCTGGTGATGTTTCATCGTCGAGCGTGGCGCTGTCAGGAAATGTTCCAGATGGCAAGGCTTTTCTTGGTGGCGCTGGCCAGAGCTGGCGGCCAGGGGCTGGCGAAGACCCTCGCACGTCGCTTATTTTAAAAAACGAGGCGGGTCTTCGGCCTAAGTTGGGGCAGGACCGAAACATTTTGTCCGGCTCCACTTAACTCTGTTTCTCAGATCGCATACTTCCTTCGTTCTTTATGCAAGTATGGCCCTTGACCCGAAACCGATCAAAATCTCAGGTTTGGCGGTTTCGGTAATATCCCCGAGGAACGTCCCCTAGGGGCTGGTCCGAATTGGTGATGAGGTTTTTGAACCGCCTCTTACTACTTCATATTTTACACCAGTTCGCCAACGAGGCCAGTTAAGCCTGGGTGGAACTTGCCAACCCGCCCTAACCGGAGTTTTGACAGGCGTGCCGTACGAGCCGATGAGCTCCGCCAGTCTGGCTGCTCAATCCAAAACTATTTTTCCCTGGCTGGCGATGTCGCATGCCGTCGCGCCTCCGATTTGCACAGCATTGTCGGTGGGGAAAATTATAGTTTTTGGAACGTTTCGGTGCCACTCTCCATTCCCGCCCGAGGTCCTTCTCCAGTAATGAACGACCTGGCTTCAGGGCACCCCCCTCTGTAGTTAAAACCGGCATATCGTTTGGTTCTGCTCTGCCGTGAGGGAGGACTGATCTATGGTGTCCGGTGGGAGCACTCGATTTTTTTACCTCTCCCGTACTAATACCTTCGAAGACACGTTTGGTCTGCGAGGTTATCAACCATGCCAATGCGGTGAACGTCGGTGAACGTGCTACGGCTCATTCCACAGAGCTGTAGCATTCAAACACATCATAAATACTGTTTGGCTGGCGCTCATCCCATTCTTCATAACACATACAGAAGGATATGATTCCCGGAGGCCTTCGGTATTCTCTTCACGCCGTCCTCGACTCGTGAGCATGAAGTAGTTCAAGGAAGTTCCCGATCCCCGGGACTTTTAAACCGGAATTAATTTATAATGGTGGACGGGGACGAAAGTGGGGCCTACTTGTTCTAGGCTTTTAGTACTTTCGCACTCTGTATCCAAGGGTTGTGCTTACCCCGCGGCGCCCTTTTAGGGTACCTTCGTGTTCCGTTCTACACTTGGGTTTTCTATTCTCATCGTGTTATCTCTTTTCTCTTTCCGGGCCGACAACTACCCACTCCGGCCTATGGTTCTTTAGCTAGTCTTGGGAAAGGGGTTTTTCAATGTCATGCAAGGTTGTAATTATCGACATTGGAACCCTCAAGAGAGTTCAAATATGAGGGATTTTTTTGTTTCGAAAACGTTTTGTTTTCCTTAACTCCCGTTATTGGGAATCTCCTTTTTCCAATGTCGATCCCTGCCCACCCAGCCCCACTGGTTGTCGCCCCGAGAGGTGAGCCTATGGGGTTTCGGGAAAGCGATAGCAATGATGGGATCGCGGTGACGTCAGTGGTATGACGTCATCAGGAGCAGCCTGAATGAAATTTTGTGTATATTAGTTTTGGGGTCATCTTGTGCACCAAGATGATTCAATGTGTATTAATCGACAATTGGATAAAAGGATATTTCCAAATAACGGTACACGAGTGAAGAAAACAATACTGTTTTCGAACCTCTAAGTGTGAGACATATCCCTTTTTTACTCAACGGGATCAAATGGTTATAGATTTTGAGTTGTCCTATGAAATACCAAGACAACTAACAAATAACCTCACGGAAGAAAAACACATTGGTTTGAGTTTTAACTGTTTTTCTTTCAACTGCCAGATATGGGAAAAAAAGGGTTTTTTTGGTAGTGAAAGCTGTGAGTCAACGACCTTGGCAAGCATGTTCTTACTCCCCCCTGAATTGGCTGTGGCAAGTGTACCAAAACTACATTTTGATCATATATACAATTAGAGCTTCCGATTACATTACCAGAACTGTACTGGAAAATTATAGATACTTTAGAACAAATGGGATTACTTTTAAGCGATTTATTGGTATAAATCGATCGGCACATATAATAAATGAAATATCCCCTAAATACAACGTAAGATGGTTTTCATGGTCAATGGAGTATCCTTGCGAAAAAACAAGATTTATTCGACCAATTTTATACACAACTGTACCAACGATCATGGAAGCTACCAGTTTATTTTCTGTGTGATTAGTTACAACGCCGCATGCATACCGAAACAGAAGCCAGCGAAAATATATCCCATACGCGAATATATCACGTGCAAGTTTGCACAAGCCTCATCCTTTGAACTCGTTGAGCACACAAAGGATAGGAGCGAGTTGTTTAGAATTTTATATTGCAAGAAAACTACACCTTTTAAAAACCTCAATGAGATGAGAAAAAGGTTAGAGGGGGTGTTTTAGATATCATTTGTGATTAACAAGGTTTTGTGGCCTAAACACTAAACAATCCATGAAAAAGTGGACACTTGAAAAGGGGTCGCGTATAATATTTAGTTTTATCGCAGTCGCACTTTAACCACTGATCTCTATACAATGGATGCTACACAACAGTATATTTAATTAGATGAATGGAGCCAACGGGCGGGCATCTTGGTCTACAAACACATACATTCCAGAGGACACCTGTTAACAGAAGTTGTATCCCGGGTGCAGTTTTAGAGACATTGCCATCCCATACGCGCAAAATTACAATGAGCTCAGGAATGCTTGATTCTGTAGTCTGTATATCCACATTTCAATGGAATAAATGGTATTTTATATATAAATGACCGGCTCGTAACCACCTGCTGAGCTCTTTTTGGCATGACCAACATGGCCATCAGTGCTCAAATACGAAGCCCAGGTTTCACAATCCATGTATATAGATCAGTGTTCGAAACCATTTATGCACGGTACAGCAATCTACGTTACTTGTCAAGTACCGAGTAGCCGCTTCGTGTATGATTGTAGAGTTTCTTAATTTTATTTAAAACTATATTCTCAAGGAATCCAGGCTCATTTTATAAAAATTAGGCACAAAGTATGCCAGTTTTGATAAATTTATATATATTTTAAAGGAAACCGTTAAATTAAAGCTGTGTTTTTTTATTCCATTTTAAAATAAAAGCGAACAGTCTTTCATACAGGGCCAGGAAAACTGGACTAACCACGATTCATCTTTCAATGGTGGAAGGATACCCTACACATGGCTTGTGGCAAACGGATAGCGTAAAATAATATAAATGTGGCAGCTTCCTTAAATCGTCTACATGCTTCAAAAGTTAAGCGTGAAATTGATCGTTTCTTCCCAAGGAATACTACAATGACCATGCAACCAGTCTGGTTATGTCATAGTAGGGATATTTCATTATATTATGTGCCGATTAGATTTATAACAATAAATTCCTTTAAGCAAATAGGCTCCAACATGTAAATATTTGAAATGTGAACAGGCGCTACAACTTCACTAAGTTTATTGACTTAAAACATAAAAGCTGTTGTGGGGTCGTTTCTTGTATTTTTGGAAACAGTGCCCAGTACACATCATCCATTTTTTCATGTGACTCATGATGAAGTACTCTATATGAAGCCTGTAATCAGCATGAAGGTAGCACAAGTGAAATTATAACCTGGCATTAACCTTACCAAGCCTTTTTTGTAACAGGTTAGGCGTCTGAAAGTCGATGGTATTGGTTCCGTACCGCCCGCGTGATGAGTTTCATGCCAACGTTTGAGATGTGAAAGCCGAATTAAAGAAAATATATAAGTTGTTTCTTGTGAACACATTTGTAATATTAATTTTAACCCAAAGAAGTTGCAAAATCATTTCTGAAAGTAGGTGTGTGTTTGACACAAATGTAGGTTTAGAGCATGCTGAAGTTGGTGAAATGAAATGGCTGTTACTGCAAATTACGAATATATGAATAATGAAAATGAAAATAGTTGCCTCATTATGATTTGCAGAAAATGTTTACGGGAAACACAACATTGACTTTCATTGGTCTTACAAAGGGATGTTGGTTACTTAACACTTTCAGCAATTTGTTATAAAGCACCCGATGCTTATGATTTGTGGCATATACCAGTGGATAGTTATAATGGTCTCCTCTTTACCATTGATATACAAAATAAGTACTAACATATCTTAGTATGGCATCACAATGAGGTCATAAAGTCTGTAAGCTCAGCAGAATTGCATTTTCCATAGACAAACTAGGACCGAAAAATCCGATTTTGCACTTAAAAAAGGAGGAAGATGAAGATTTCAGATGTTTTAGTCTAAATTGATGGCAATGGACGGTTTACATAAATGTGGGGAGTTTATAGCCATAATATGCATTTAATTCAAAATGTACCCAGTACCATTAAAATATCTTGCCTCCCCAGATTCTTCAACTTTGATGGCATACCATAACCTTACCTGCACCAGTTTTATTTTGCTAAAAGACCTGAAAGGATAACAAATGATTAGCTGGAAGCTTTAAGCAAAATTTTGGTCATTTACACACAGAGCAAAGTGTCATTAGGGGTGGTAATTGCATTAGATTCAAATGTTTATATTATGACGTGTACTGACGAAAGGCCAAAATGAGGTGAAGGGTGATTGGTTAAATGTAGCTTTTTTCTACATTGGGAGTCTAGTTAGCTAAAAACATGCTGTGAAATTTGATAAGTCAAATGCCATTCCATGAGATATATTTTTTACCAGAAATTTCGTTATGTCCTTTTATATTTAATATTTTCTTTTATTTAGGGGCTTTTTCACCATTTTGGCAAGTGACATTTCAAAATTCCAGAATGCACGTAGCAATAATTCATTGAGTGTGAAAAAAAGCAATGCAAAGCCAAAAAAAAAACAGTTGTTTTGCTATTGGTTTACAATGATCTCAAATTCCTTCCTGTCCAATTCAGGCCTGGTTGGATTACACTATCACATACTATGTTTAATATTTTTGATAAAAATAAACTTGTACACGCTCTGTTGTTGGCAACTAAAGCTGTAGTCCAAACACACGTTTCTGTACAAAGAGGAACACAAGCTCACACAACATAGTACCATTCAAAATTAGGGACACCCAGTTTATCTGATGCACATCATGCATGCCTTCATTTTGAGTTATTTTTGGAATGATCCTCAATTAGATTCCCACCACCATAGATACAATCAAGTCACCATATCCAGGGCCAGACGGGAAGCGGGCCCCCAAAAACACCAAGTATGCAGTACATCCTGGATAACACGTGGACTCAGAATAAGCATGCACATGTGCGTGGACACAGCCTAGGCGTATTGCTGCACAGTATTGCTAGGCGGGTGTGTGAGGGAAAGAAGATGGCAGATTGGAAGTATTGTTGGATCAAGGTATGCTGTATGCCGGCAGGCTAGGTAATCCTTTACACTTTTTGTGTTAATACGTGGGGAATTTATAACTGTGGGTTTTAGTTAATCAGTGGTGATCTTGCTTCTGATTGTCACTGATTCTTTGTATTGTATCAAGAGCGAGTGGGGGGAAATTGCATATTGGGTCTGATATTTGAGCCAAACGATTAGCAGTGCATTGGTGATGATCTCAGCTTGCAGTAATTCGCTGTTCTTCGGAACCCTGTATTTGTTGAAATGGGCATTCATCTGAAGCCTTGTTCGTAGACTACACTCAACGTAGATTGCTGAGAAGTTTTTATATCATTGAACCATTGGCCTATGATAGATTGTGTTCTTAAGTCTTACATTAAAATTCAATCTACTCTGGAAGAAATTCATAATTTTCGATTCTGTCTGCCGGGAACAGAAATTACAACACTGGCCTATGGGGCACCATGCTACGAATGTTCGCCATATAAAACACTCATTGAGGTCAACAAATTGCACAAATATACGTATGGCCATTTGAAATTGGGAAGGACTTGAAGACTTACTTGCACTAACATCTTATAAGTGACATTCCAATTTTTTTTTTTATCCAAGTACCCATGGCATTTACTAGTATTGTGATTACCATTGATGGAAATTCTTTTATCAGAGTCAAAGATATCTTTCCCCAAATTCATGAATTTCAGACACTTTCTGCTGGTAAGTTTGTCCAAAATTTATTTCAAAACTAATACAATTTCTGTTCCACACTGTAATATGTTGGAAAAAAATTATTATCAGAATGTCGAATTTTCAAGTGCACTAAGGTATCGGTGGTTGTCAAGCAGTCCATTTTGCCCATGTTTTTGTCCTCCCCATGTTAGGTTGGCCATGGACAGATGTGCTATCAGATGACACAGGCTCTAACTACATGACAAAACTGGTATCTGGCGAGGAAGCTTATTCAACAGGAATCTCAATGGTCACTCATATCATTTGGACGAGGGAGTAGGCTTTATACGTCTTATGATTTTTCTTCGTTTTTTGGAACGGTGCCATATTTTATATAGGATAGATGGATCGATGTTGATACCAGAAATGATTATGATCTGAACCTAATGTTGGACAATTCAATTAAAATTCATTCTTTCATTCCAAACACCATCAATATTATAACAGGCAAGTAAAATTCTATATTAACACAGCAAGACATGGACATTAAATGAAGTAAACTTATCAACGAAACACAGAGTAGGTTTATCATGTAACAATACAATACTTAATTAACAAATTGAAAGTAATAATATAATGTTGTTCCAGTGCATCAGGACTTAAATCATGTAAATGCTAAGAATAACTAGCGATTGAATTACATTTTAACAGGTTCACGAGAGAGATCAAGAAATGGATTTGCCTGTTGGTGTACGCAAACTGCAAAGGACAAACTCCAGCCCTCTGTTAGGTAAAGATTATAAAGATAATTGATAGCAAATTCTTAGCGTAGGCCTTGATCAATAGCAAAATTCGTAACGTAGGCTGTTGACAACCTTGTCAACAACTGTAGCCCATCAAAATTGATGATTGGTATCATATTTTTTCCATTACCACAGTGAAATTTAAGGCGGGGAACTGTTTCTCTTTGGTTATAGACAAAAATGTCCCTAAATGTTTTTGAACACACAAGGATCACACACACTTAAACGACTTTAGATTTCAGAAATGTGGGTGCAGATGCAAGCTAGACATAAGCTAACTTTCATGCAAGAAGCAAGCGTGGAAAGTAGGCATGACGTCTCTTATATTTTAAAAAAAAAAAAAAAACATTACATTTGCACTAACTGATAATGTAACAGGAGTAACGGGTCCCATGCAAAAGTCGTAATGTCCATGGGCTCATTGTATATTCTACATTCCAAATGTCTTGACCAATTAACTCAAACTTTGTAAGCAGATGTTTGTGATATGCTTGCTTGAGAAGGAGAAAGGGAAAACACATATGAAAAATTGCACCTTATCAGTCACATAAATATTGATAAACAAAAAAAGCTACTTCTTAGTGTACTTGTATTTGTGTTAGTGTTGTAATGTTGGTGTGAGTGCAGCAAATGAGCAAGCAGGAATAATATGATTTTAGTTGTATGGTATGTACGATAGCTTTTTTGTTAAGGGTTATAAAATCAGAGCAACCTTATATGTCTTGTCCGACCCAGGTAATCAACTTGGCCCATTCGCTGGAATTTCGCTTTAAAACAAAAACATCCATTAAGCTCTATGTGCACAGTCATTTGCAAACAAAGACACAGCTGTATCTCTGTCTCAAAAATAAAATGGATATGTTATCCATAAGACCATAAGCGATTACAGTTTTCCTTGTATTGTCCTACTCATAAAACAAAGCTTATGCTGACATGAAAAGGAGATGGCGTAACCTCTATCACCCCCCCCCCCTTACCAACAAGTTTCACACACACACCCACCACAGATAAGAATAAAGATACATGCGAGATGTCAGAAAAGGCAGAACACATAAGCACAAACACAGGAGAACATGCATTATACATACCATCATACTGTGAAAGCAAAATGGTTCTCTTTCCCTGGTAGGAGATGCTGATTTTGTAAAATTCCCTGAGAATTAGGAGCGGTTCAGAGGTTCATACCAAAAAGTTTCAATCAGCTCAGATTTTTCCATGAGACCCTGTGCGTTTCCTGTGGAAGGAGCTTCCCACTTCCCCACTTTTTTTCAAGCCATGCATTACAATTACACATAGTCCCCGTACCTTGGGCTGACTGAAACACTCAAACCAATCTAAAACATTTTGAGGAATATGCAATTGTGGAAAATTCTTCTATATGATCTCGGGTGGTTATAGGTGATACTGATGTGCTGCAACCTTGACACGCATGTTTGAACCATACTTTGCTATGAACCATAGCCGGCCAGATGTGCTGACCCACCTATAGTCACCGTGAAGGTGAATTGATATGACGTCCAAGAATACTATGTGAAGCTTTCCAAAGTTTGGACTTCATTCACCAAAGGTAAGTTTTCAAGAAACAGGATAGTTTTTCTAAAACTGGAACAAAGAAGTGTTTAAGGTTAATGTTTTCCAAGGTTTGGTTGAAGTCAGAAAAAATATGGAGGGACACCAATTTACGTTTGGGTGTCAATTTGAGATAAAAGTTTATTGTTTGAGGTATGTTGCGTTTGGTGAAACTTACTTTAGGGAGTGTCATAAAAACATGGTCCACACTGTGCACAATCATACTTAATCTTAAGTTGCCTCTGGGAGATAGCCATCCTGAGGAATTCTGTGTTATTTTAGAAGACACCCAGAATGGGTATGACCCAGTAGTATACATGAACGATTGTAATCTTTCCATAGCGCAGCGGCACGCATAAATGTTGCAAAAGTACCTCACTGCTATCACATTTTCCCATGTTACATTCCATTCGGGGCGCAGGCTGTAGGAAACCGACGCACATGGACTATGTCAATTAATGTGTGCATATGACTTTCTTATATGCTCACCCATAACTAGAGACTCAAGTTATGTGGCAATGGAGAAAGTAAGCAGTGACCTGGCTGTGCTTTGATGGGCAACAAGGATCAGTGACATAGTCAGTGACTGGGATCGATGGCGGAAACCAGGTGAATAAAGGCTGGGAAAAACACCAACCTAATGTAGACATAATGCCGTATAAAGGTGAGGGCAGGGCTATAAATTGTAGATTCCATGCTCAGGCCGTAGCCATTGGGGGGGTGTGGGGGGTGGAACACCCCCCCAGCGATCCTCAAACGAGAGGAAAAAGAGAAAGAGAAGAAAGGAAAGAAAAAAGAAAGAAGAGAAGAGAATAAAAAAGAGAAAAGAAGGGGGAAGAAAGAAACAAAAAAGAGGAACGGTGTGAAGCATAACATGAACGCCAGGACTTAGCATAATCCAAATATGAAAACTATTTAAATGGATTCCCCTCAAGCCAACCATTTTTTTTTTAGTGTTTGGCCATGGTAATCAAGAATGGTTATGTGTCAACAGTACTTGTGATCAAAAATGGGTAAAATATAATTTAAGAAGAAAATGACCATGGCAGTTGCACAAATAACCTCCATATTTACCAGAATAGTTTAAAATTGGTAAATTGGAATTTTGCTTCTGTTTGGGTTCCCATCCTCTATGTTAGACCTCATTAATTCACCTAGCATGAAAATCTTCTTAAGAGGATCAAAGGATTAAATGATTTGTTACAGCTTTATTCCGAAAGAGTCTTTACTCTATGCCTAACTCATGAATCTCTTTACACCAAGGTATACCATACTTTTATGGTGGCTGGGGATAGGGAACCAATCCCTACCACTTTTGTTTCTTGACCAGTTCACGGACCCGACCAGTGGCGTAAACTTCTTTTTTGACATTGGGGGGATGGGGTTGATGAAAATTAATGAATGAAACAGGTTTGCTGAAAAGATCCTTTAATAGCACATGTGCGCGCGAAGCGCGCCAAAAACTTTTTGAAATTATAAGCATTTTTTTTTTTTTAAATTTAATTGTAATAGGCACCAATTTTATAGGTCTACTGGCCGTCTGGTCATTGTCCCATTCTTTCATGAATTAATTACATACCTTTACCTTTCAAAAATACCTTCTCTTAATCAGTCTGTTAATAGCCACTCCCAGAGCTACCGCCCTAGGGACCCCGGCATGCTTCTTCTCCTACATATCCCACCCATTAAAGACATTTGCGCTCGCAATGCGTGTTCCCCTTTGTATTACAAGCTATTTACATATATACTGTCCCTCTCAGTGAGCAAAGTTAGAAACCAGTGTTTTATTGATTACTATCTACACCTCAAAAAAGGGCAATCTTGAGGTTCTGATAGCTCAAATCCAAGAGCATCCGAGGCGTCCCCCCCTGGACCCCGGCAGGGCTCTGCTCTTACAACCCGACCCGTTAAAAACATTGGCGCTCGCGCTTATGTGTATATAGTTCCCCTCAGTAGTACAATCTTAGGCCACTCGTTTTCAGTGAGAAAAGTTAGAAACCATGCAGTCTTTTCTTAGATTTTTCTTTGAATCGATACTATTACCCTCAAAAATGGTATCTTGAAGGTTATGAAAAGCTCCAATCCAAGCCCCCTGGACCCCCGGCATTCTGCCATCTGCAAACTCTGCACCCGAATAGTGGTCCTAAATCGGCCCCTGGACTTCACCTGTTCAGTGACTTTCCTGCCCTTATGTCAGGGGCACTTGGCCGTGGTGCAGAGATTGGTTTCGAACGAATCAACCAGAAATTGTCTCTAAGGGCATCTACTTATGAAAGTTTTTAAATGTCCCTTAAGTGGGCCCCGCAACCGCTGCTGTTCTTTGCAGCCTTGTTTGATAATACGCTCACCATAGCTTTTCCAAGGGACTCAATACTGCGGCATTAACATTTCTTTACACCCCCCTGGCAAAATGTCTAGCGACGGCCCTGCCCATCTGTAAACAAGGTAATTACCAGTGCCAATTATATTATATACATTGAGTGTTGAAACATGATTTTGTACTTGATTTTGACCAAAAGATTAGCGGCATGGATCTTACAGATTAATGGCTATAGTTTTTAAAGGTCGGGAAAAAGTGGGATTTGCTATCCTATTTTTATAAAGTAGGTGAGTTTGAAAGGATTTGTTAACCTACAAATGAAGCCAGACTATTGCTTTGTCATAATCATTATTGATCTTCATCAAATGAAGGAAATTTCACCAATGCCGATTCAGATTCGAAAAGCTTATTATCGGGCCGATTCGGAAACTACCGATGCGATCGGTTGGACACTATTCTTAAGGACACAATATCATGTGCAATTTCTTTTTTCAGATACCCAAACAAGTACTAGAGGTACCTGACATCTCTAGTGAGGCTTATCATCTGGCCAGGAAACTCATTCTATATTTTGAGAACTAGACGAATAGGAACAACACAGGTGAGTAGTGAAGGAAGTAAAGAATGCTTTGGTCCTAGCAGAAAAAAAAAGTTTGAGATGAAAATGTAGAAAGAGATAAATTATCTAAAGAAGTAAATTGTAACTGTGGTGGAAAGAAACAATTGATCAACAGGATGATGTAGTGCAGGTTCCTTGACACCATGCCAAATGGTCTTTTTAGAACACTTTTAAGCAGTGATAACACAATTGTGACAAATAAGTAGGGATATGAAAGAGCTATTACCCTTGGAAAATTGGAGAACCATTGTCGTCCAGGCTAAAGATTAATTGATTCCTAAATAACCTTGTTTTAATTACATATATAATGTTTTCAACGGTTTCTAGACCAGTTTTTATGCTGATTCTGAATCCGATGGATGCCAGACGAGCAACCTTGAGCAGTTTTGTTAAAAACGCAAAAAATCAAAATGGCCACCAAAACACAAAAAATCATCTCTTGTTCACTCAAAAGTTGTGTTTGTTTCACCTGTCTCTTTTAAACATCCATTGTGGACCAATTAAAATAGGATTCTGTAACACATAATCAATGAATTCAATATGGCCACCAATACAATTAAGTGTCTGATCTTGACTATTCTGACTGAAGGTGGGTAATTTGGTATCGATCCTGGTGTTTTGGCAGTCAAGAAATTAATTAAAATCATAAGACAGATTTTTAAAAAATGTGATACTAAATGCAGTCATTATAGGATCCAAGATGGCTTCCTTTACTCTAAGATGGCTATAATTGATAGCTGTGTCTAACCTAGTCCTGACAAGTGTTTGGGTATATACATGTAAGTCAATCAAGATCAATGTACACATCATTAGGTAATCAGCGAATCGATAATGTTAAGATGCCTCCAAATGGGTATCCAATATAGTGGGTGAGCAGGCATGTTGGTCGGTATCACTGGGGGGGGGGGGGCAAAGAGGCATTTATACCAGGGCTACCCCATACTATGACATACACCGCAAATTTCGATGGCAATTCTGGAGGCGGTAGATTAATGCGAGCTAGGGGCTCGCCAAGAGATTACAGGGTCAAAATTGAAAAGTGGTCCAATGTTGTTTTGAAATTGCATACCCCAAAGTGTCGTCTGTAACAAGGAGTAAAAAAATGTATAGTTTGTGCATCTCCGACTTACCCTATGGAGTGTATAAGCTGAAAAAAACCGAATTATTATAGGTCAAAGTTAAATTTAGCTTCTACAGGGGTCATAATACTAAAAAATGCTTTAATTTCAGTGGGAAATGGTCTTATCATATTGTTTCTAATGTTCTCACAATTAAATTAAAGAATAGTTTCAAACCATCTACAAGTGAATAACAAGTTATGCACCTCATTAGTACTACCCTATACCTCGTAGCGTATAGGTTGGTTGGTTGTACATGTGTAACTATACATGTACATTGTCCAAACTATTTACCTTATTTTACATTGATTAAATTACAAATATTATGAGACCATTTCCAATGAAATTGAAGCGTTATTTAATATTTGACACCCCTGTAGAGCTAAATTTAACCTTTACCCTATAATTAAGGTTTTCATCTTATAATCTCCATTAGGGGTAAGCGAAGATTAGCACAAACTATACATATTTTTTTTGTGGGCCGCCAGTATAGCTGGCAGGACACTTAGCAATCTGGTGTGTGGGTATGTTGGTGTGTGTATATGTGTTGTGGTGTGTTTATGTGTGTATTGGTTTGTGTCAAAAATTGTTACGTTTTTTTTAATGGACCCTCAATTGAAAAGAACTTCAATGGAACCAAACTTCTGTCATAGGTGCACAATGGGACCCTCATATGTATGAGGTCAAGGGTTGTTGAAGGTCAAAGGTCATGTGAGGTCAAGTTGAAAAATGGGCTCAAAAATGTAAAATTGATCTAAATTGAAAACTTGAAGGTCAATTGGACCAAACTTTTGTCATAGGTGCACCATGAGATCCCTCATAGTTGATGAGTCAAAGGTCACGTGCCAGGGTCAAAGGCATGGGGCGGCCCACAGCAGCTTATATTCTTTGAATCCATAGCGAGCGCGGAAAGCCGAAGAAACCGCGAAATTCTAGTTACCCTTGTGATCATACGAACAATTTGGTATGGCAATTCACAAACATTGGACCACTTTTCAATTTTGCCCACTGTATAATTTTTTGCAAGCCCCTAGCTCGCTTAAGCTACCCCTACAGAATGCCATCATACAGTTGTGTACGTCAGAGTGTTAGGAACCCCTGGTACAAATGCCTCTGCCCCCCCCCCCCCCCCCCCCCAGGTGATACAATAAGGCTACTTGGATTGGTCTGGCTCATCCACAAATATGGCTGGAAATGGCACTTGACTAAGCGGCGAAAAATCGATCACTAATAGCTAGAGAAGATATGTATATTTGTTGTTGGTAGGTTTGGCGTCCATTGGCATCCATTGGGGATTTGAATAACGAATCATTGACACTTAAGATAGCCTTACTTGGGTTTTTGGAAGTGATAATCCAACTAAAAACACAAAATATATATCTTGAGCCTACAGCGTGAATGAATTACTGACCTTTACTGATTGACATTTGCAGCCATATTAAACGCGTATCTTGGATGCCATCTTGCAGATCTCAATCACTTGATTATGTTATGTTTAAATTGCTCTGAAGCAGTTATAGTGATATACACAAACATGCAGCTCTGCTTTAAGTAGTAATGAATTTGCCATTTTGGAGCCACTGAATGTTTATTGATTGATTGATTTAGCAAATGGTGAAAGCTAGTTCATAATGGTTTCAATTAAGATATTGATTGCTAAAGCATTGAGTTATATATCATGGTACCATTCTACGGTCAAAAGTAGATAAATATCAGATGCTTTGTTGTATTGGCGGAAATTTGAATCTCTTAATTAGGGGTTAATAATCACATTTTAATGAGTCACATGAGTGTTTTGAATGGACAGGCAAAAAATTACAAACTTTTGAGTACTTAATTGCGTTTTTTAGTGTTTTGGTGGCAATTTGAATATTGCGTTTCCTCGAAAAAGCTTAAGGTTTTACGTCTGGCATCCATCGGATTCAGATTCCGCAGGAAAACTGGTCTAGAAACACTGAAAAACATATATATATGTTATAACAGGTCAACTGGCTGTAGCCTGGACTATTGTGGGGAATCTTGTCAGGATAGGCCATGATTTATATGTTGCAGCGACCTTTTAAGTTTCCAGTTTCCATAAACTTTTGTTGATAAAACGTTAGTTGAATAAATAATCCAAATCAGTGTCACTGTAGGTATTTTTGTGTCGCTGCCTTGTGTCGCCTGGCCTTAAGGCAGGAAGCCACATAGGGATCACTTTGTCCACTGTAGTTGGCTGTTGTTGATGTTCTGTGATGTTGTTGTGTGAAAAAGGGGTTATCATTTGCCTGTAATATCCACATACTGTGATGGATTTAAACCAAACTTGGATCCAGGGTACAACATGGCATCCCCCATTTGTTGAGGTCAAAGGTCACATACCAAGGTCAAAGGTCATGTGAGGTCAAGTTGTAAAATAGGCTGAAAATGTAAAATTGACCTCATTTGAATAGATGAAGTTCAATTGGACCAAACTTGAGTCATAGGTGCAACATGGGATCCCTCATTTGTTGATGAGGTCAAAGGTAAAATACCAAGGTCAAAGGTCATTTGAGGTCAAGTTATAAAATAGGCTGAAAATGTAAAATTGACCTCATTTGAAAAGTTGAAGTTCAGTTGGAACCAAATTTGGTTTGTGGAGTTTACATGCAAACCCTCATTTGTTTATGAGGTCAAAGGCCACATATCAAGGTCAAAGGTCATGTGAGGCCTATCATTCACAAACCGCGATGGCAGGCGACACAAGCGGTCCGAGGACAGATGTATTTTTGTTTTGTTATAATAAATGAGACTTCAAACAGCTGTGCTAGAGCAGGGGTGGCCAGACTTTTAAACCAGGGCCCACATTTTTAAATTTCAAAATCTTCACAGGCCACATCATGATATTTGCAAACCTTGCTGTCAACAGAATTTGTACCCTCACGCTAGTGTTGAGGGTATAGCGATGATGGGTGAGGGATGTGGTCTTGATGCAGTTCTGGTGTAAGTGTTAATAATCTTACTTATTCATTCTGTTTATTTTTTTCCTTAGGGTTGATGAAAGTGGATTTGCTCCTGACCGTGGCACTGTGTTAGTTTTTCTCCCTGGTGAGTTTCTGGATTTATTTTAAAATATTTTTTGTTACTGTTATTTGGAGAATGTGCTTTTACCTCATTTTTTTCAAGGGAGGCACTCTTCCCCCTTGCACCTATTGGCTATGCCATGTATTCTTGGATGGATTTTAAAAAAACTTAACTGATGGAGCTACTTGATGTAGTTACACAGGATCAAAGGTCATGTATGAGTCATTTGGGGTCATTGTTGAAATACACACAAAATGGTGTTGCTTTTAGTGATCTAGACCAAATATAATACTTAGGGCATGTTTACTATTTATTGTAACAGGTATTAACGAGATTCACAGTCTAGACGAGTTGTTGATTGGAGATAGAACAACACACCGGTAAGTCAGGGATGGTTACATGGATGTCTAACATGCCTGTTAATTTAAGGAACCATCATAGAGAACTCTACCATTTCAGCAGAGGGTATATTAAGTCCATCCCACAATGCACCAGTTCTGAGAAATTTCACCTCAATAAGGTCATGTGATCCCACAAAAATCCTATTCTTAACACATAAAAATCCTGACATTTTACACTCATTTCAGCACAGAAGGTGCTAGTACTTACGGACATTTTATCATCATCATCATGAAATGTTTTGTGGTACTTAAACTTCCTGAACACTTTTATCCTAAAAGTACTAACATGTAGTACATCCAGTATACAGTATAGGCACATTGCAATGCATCATGGAATTGGTACAATATGCCTTTTCAGCTAGTGATTAGAAATCTTGAGAAATTAGTTCAGAAAGGTGTCACATGCAGTAAACAAAACCGAAAGCACGTACCAATCACAAACTGGCAAAGAGTACGCCTACCAGGCACTGACCACATTGCTTTTAATTGATACAGAGCATTATATGTGAAGCCACTGCATAGTCAAATACATGGTCAAAGCCCCAGAACTTGATTCATTGATGTTTTGATTTGGGAAGATGGCCATGTATGATTCGTATGCTTCCGAAAAAGCTGTGAAAAAGGTATATTGATGAGAAGATAATATACTACAATTCATCACTGAACTCATCTGCCGCTTTTGTCCCCAGCCCTTTACAGCATAGGTGACAAAAAATGTTCTATTGGCTTGGCCAAGATTTATCAGTTGGGGATTTTTTTAATGTAAAGTCAGCATTTTTGTTTTTTTTGGTTTTTTTTGCATGGGAAGGCAAGAGACATTGATTTTTGAAACTTCAAGCAAAGCAAGTGGGAAAAAGTCCCCATTTTTGTGGGCTGCCAGCATAGCTGGCAGGACCACTTAGCAATATGTTGTGTGTGTGTATCAATTAGCTCTAAGATTTCATAGAGTAAATGAGAAAAATAGTGGCTTTCTTCAGACACCAAAATTTTGACCACTTCATTATAATCTTGGGTTCTGGGGATGAGGCTATTAGCAATTGGGCGATGGACCTTAAGGGGGCTGTTAAGTCAGGAACTTAGTCAAATGGCCAGTTTTTAGTTTTTTTCATGTTTAATGGCATTAACATGTTTTCTTTCCATATATTTTAACAGAATCTATATATATTTATTTTTTCCTCAAATTTTGTTCATTTTACTTTTACTATGTTATGCATTTTGACCAAAAACAATCACATGGGCTGAACTGCAAAAGGACGGGTAATTTCGCGTATTACGCAATATGCGTCTGTGCTATTCGGCGCACGCGATGTAATGAATGCATCAGAAACGCCTCGATGCATCGATTCGATATGACGCATACCCATGGTAACTTGTATGCAATTGTAAAATGGTTGCCCACGTGAGATGCTTTTGCAAACAGAATGGGATTTTAATTTCACGATTTGAGCCTCATAAATTGTTGAATTTTGATCATAAGTATCCAGATGAAGTAATTTGACCTGGTGTAGAAGCAGTGTGAAGAATAAGAGATGAAACGCTTGTGTTTTGGAATAAGGCTATACTTTGTAGCGAAACGGGACAATATTTGGACAAAATGGCGATTTTCTCTGTGTTCACTTTCGGCGATAATTCGTGATGTTCGGTTCCCAGTTACTCGAAATCCATATCAGCAACAGATAAGAAACGAAATGCATCATATAGAGCATATCAAAATCTAGGGTCGGTATTTTTAGTTTTTCATTTTTGGTTAAAAATCGTGATTTATGTCAACCTTTGAACAATCTTGGCGTTGTTCCAAATTGAAACACGCGGATTTGGCCTTTTTTGGCAAATAATTTGATAAATAGTGCAGAATTCTGATAAAAGGGGAAATACCGACCCGACTCTGGAATACAAAACGAACAAGGCACATTTTTATAACATTTCAATATTTTTTTATATTTTTTATATTTTCTCAAAAAATATGTATTTTGGGGGGAAAATATTATCATATTTGGATTCCTTGAGTCATTTCCTTCTCAAATATGTATACTTTTATATATGTTGGAACAACAATTAAGAAGATACGGCAAAAAACAGTTCCTTTGAATTCCTGACTTAACAGCACCCTTAAAAGGGGAATGGCCAAATTTAATTGTATAAAGTTTTCATTTTGATTGAGTTTATACCCCATGTAAAGTTTCACACCAATATTTCAATCCATTTTGTTATGAGAGCTAAAAGGTGATTTTGTAAGCCCCCATAAGATACTGTGTACAATTAAATGACCAAAAGGGGACAGGTTGTTTCTGTAACATACCAACCAAACATGTTTTAACCTTAAGATTTCACAGGGTAAATGAGAAACATAGTAGCTTTTTTCTGACACAACAATTTTGACCACTTCCGGTAAAATCTGGGGTTCTGAGGATGAGGCTATTAGTGATTGGGTCATGGACCATTAATTTCATTTCAAACTTTTTCTCCATGTTGATCACATGACATATAGACTATGGGTGCTACCGCTCCATTCTACCATAACGTCTCAGGAACAACGTAGTGTGTTCAATAAGCCTCAGCCGAGTTTTCGGAAGGTAATCCTCTCCACCAACATAGCTGAGAGTTCCATCACAGTTGCTGATATCAAATATGGTAAGTATAGGGTTCTTGCCCTTCGTCACCCCTGCAAGCTCGGGGTAAAGAATAGCCCAATGTATTCCCTGCATGTCGTAAGAGGCGACCAAAAGGGACCACTTGATTAATTGAGCTTGAATCGTTTGTAGTTCCAACATGACGTGGTTGTTAACGGTTACTTTGAAATTGTCTTAGCTCGACCTAAATTGGTTATACTCTACCTGACAAATGGATATTTATCACACATGATACATACATTTTCATGGCACTTACGTGTAATGGTCCTTGGGTAGTGCCCCACAAATTACCCCCAACAAGTCACTCGACAGGACTCGGAGAGAATAATGTTGTTAATACCTCAGTGAGGAATTGTATGATTGATGGGAATCAATCTACTATTGGCTGGGCAGTTTATTACAATATACTCCCATGTTTTAAGGAAGAAGTGAATCCGAGTGGTCTGAATATTGATGATTTTCCTGCCAGAAAGTAGGAGACTTGTTAGAGAAACTCAGTTCACACACAGAGATTAGTGTTGCCTAGTTTTATGATTTAATGCATGAATTATGCCATAAGTAAATGTCATCATCCCATCATTGTTGATTCCAGTTCAGAGTTATGATTAATTGAGATTACAGCTCCCTTGGTAATCTGCTCTCAATGGCATATGTTGAGGTATAGCCTTTTCCAGAGCAGTTAGAACAATGATTTTGTTGCCAGAAAGTAGGAGACATGGTAGAGAAACTCAGTTCACACACAGTAGATTAGGTTGTCCTTATTGTTCATGATTTAACGCATGAATTTCACCATGTTTAGTAATTGCACAATCATTGTTGATTCCAGTTATAATTGAGTACATTTCGAATTACAGCTCCCTTGATAAAAAAGATGTGTTCTCCCGGAATTTCAAATCAAGCTAAACTTCAAAATATCTTGCGGCCATAATTATATTGTAATCCTCCAATCAGATTGCGAGCTTCATTTCAATTAAATCAAGCCCGTTCGAGACTACAGTTCACGCAAATAAATTGTGGCCAGCGTGGAACACTTGGTACGCACGTAACAATGCGATAATGCATGGGCATATTTAGGCAGCTCTGTAAATGCGATGCAAGCACATATGCTATGTCTTACGCTGAACACTTTATGTACGCGGCAGGTATTTAATATGCTGCCATGATTCTTCTGCAGAAACTATAGACAGTTTTGTTTATTTACAAATTTTGCCTGTTCCTGTTATTCTGACAAGAGCTGGATACCACCAAAAGGTGGCGCTATACCATTGCCATTCACAATCAGATGGGCCGGCTGAGAACGTCGTGGCGGTTGCCACAAAATCTACATCTAGAATCTAGCTATCAAATTTTACGGAGATTTCTATAATTATTGATGCAATTAACTATCACAACAATCATTATATGTTACAAATTCCAATAAGAGTAGTCTCGTCGTAATGTTCCAGGTTTATTAGTGGAACGGATGAATTATCTATGTATTATGACACAGATATTTGATATATTTCTCTTAATGCCCAGTTGATTGACTAATGTTGACCAAGTGCATGGTCTCTGATAATGAAACCAACTTCATGAGTCTGAAACTGAACTGGGCTTCTAAAGCCAATGCTGTGCGCGTAAAGGTAAGCAAGGACCCTGTCCCGTTCTTGCAATTCTTCTTAAGGTCCGTTCATACTTCACTGCATTGCTGCACTGCACTGCAATGCAGCCTACCAAAAAACGTTACTGCAACTAACTTGCAGTATTGTAACGAATGCAAAATGTAACAAGTTAAAATTATTTTAATGGCGATGCCAGGGGGTGTGCAGTCAGTGGTGCCGTAGCTAATTTTCCTGCAATCCTTCGCAAGTATGCAACGTACTGCACACTGTGACCTGCAGTGACCTAGGTTGACCTGCAGTATCGATTAGGAGTGCAGAGGACAGTGACGGAACATTGCAGTAGACGTATGAACGGACCTTTACGCTGACGTAAAGTGTGCATATATGTGATGCGATCTGAGGAAACCCGCCACATGGTGGGATGAAAAATTTATTATTTGAGTTTTGACTATCATTGCCAAGTTTCGAAATATAAGTTTCCATAACTTTTTACGTCTTTCTTCTATGATACACACATATCAAAAGTTATGCCATACAACATCTGACAAAAAATAAAGTTACAACATAACAGAATTTTAAGGTATTTCTTGCTTTTTAAAAACAAACTGTCATGTGCGACAGGTGGCGGGTTTTTTTCCCAGATCACATCACATATTTGGCAGTGTAGGCATTGTGTAGTATATTATTATTTTTTGGAAAAGGTCATGTAGTACCAAGGAAGTTAAAGCCATAATCTTCATTTATTTCCAAAGTGAGTTGTTAAATAAGAGTGTTTAAGCGTATCAAGAAATATTTCATCATGTGAGTGCAAGAAGGGTGTAAGTACAATGCTGCCATGTGAGACACCTGTGTGCTGCCATGTATCCGGATGACTTAATTACCTTTCCTTGAGTCAGTAGCTCTTGAAATAGTTCTTAAGGTGACCACTCATTTCAAGAGCCACTGACCAAGACTTGGAAAAATGTTGTGGAAATTTAACAAATGGGCAGAAATTGCACTTACAACCTTTCTGCATTCACCACGACACAATTAGCCTGTTCTGAGGTGAAACCAGACAAAATATTTTGAAGCTGACTATTTCAATTAGAAGTGGGGTTTTCCCACACAGTTGACTATTTCCTTGGGCAATACCTGCCCATTATCACCATCTAAGCATATTTTGATTGGTTGCTTGGAAGGTATATCATGTTAATGAACCAAATCAGAGATACTGTTAAGAATGTTGGTAGGGAGTTACACAGAAACATGAGCACGATTTTGATGGGTTACTAAGAAGGATATGTCATGTTGTGTCCGGTAATACAGCCAATCAGACAGGACTATTATAGATGTTAGGGCCCTGGGAGTTATTTCAATGCAGTAATGATTCATTAGCAGTAAACCTAACCTTACATATCGTAGTCATAAGTGTCTCTGCAATAATAGGTAATTTTTTTGTGATTGTCTTGCCCATTTAGGAGCAGAATTACCAGCACAGGTTCCAATGGGAACCTGTATACAAACATCATAACATATTTTTTCAAGGACTTATTGGACCCATTAAATAAAAATGAGGGTGCTGGGATCACAAAATTCACATTATAAAATTACTTGTTACAAAAATGCCAACATTTAAGAAATATGAAAGTACTAGGCTAGGCATTCCCCAGCCACTGTATTCGCCATCTAACAGACCTTGGTTTCGCGATCAAGCTGGCTTGATGACCCTCGGGTTTGCGGTTCCTTTTGACCTTAATGACCCCCTGATGACCTTGTCCGTGACCTTTAAGATTTTCGGCATCAACAATCGATGTCCCATAACAACCATGTTTACCCCATTTGACTCCTCCTTTGACCTTGAATGACCAATGACCTTTGATCCACTAACTCCAATAAAACTAACTCGGTCATTACGGACCAAAACCCACCCCAAGTTTCAAAGGTTGACCTCATTCTTCAGAAAATAGATGCAGTCATTTGACCTGAATGACCCCTGATGACCGTATGATCCAACTAACCATAAAACCTCGGCCTTCGGAAGGTCAAGTTGGCACCCACCCACCAGTTTCAGGGACGTGTGACCCTCGGTCTCCGAGAAAATAGACGCGGTCAGACAGACTGCCAACACAAGGCACCCCCCTGACCACCCCCGGTATTAATATAATAAGGTAAAGTGGACGGCCCTTTTGTACACCAGGAACGGAGTGCCCATCTCTCTTTTCGAAGCAATTGGGCCATGACCAACCTCTATGTTGCTTTATGGTATCGCCACCCCTCATCTACAGCGAGTCTGTTACCTTCCCAGCATTGGAAAATGCCGGTAACCCATTTATACACCTGGGTAGAAGGAGTAATTGAGGTAAAGCGCCTTACTCAAGACGAAACACATTGACCCCAGTGGGGGCTCTAACCCACAACCTTTGGCGTGCGGGCCGACACTGATCCACTAGACCACATGTTCCCTCCTAATATATAGATAGATAGACAGACGTACAACAGACACAACCCCAGCCACCCGTCAGGGTTCCCACTTAGGTTTTTTAACTAAGTCCACTGGACCCCAAACTTCCAAATTTTCAGTATTATCTGGTCCAGTGGAATAGTTTGTGGTCCCGAACCAGCCTTCCAAATGTTTGTAGTACTACTTAATCAGGACTTATCAGTTTTCCAAATCAGTTGCATACGATTTCACACTGATTTCTTGTACCTTTGGTGAAACTTTTGGGTATCACATGTCCTTATTTGTCTCGCCTGTAACTTTGTTCGCCGATACTTAGTATCAACTTTTTCTGTCTGTCCCGGTCCTGTCTGTCTGTCTGTGCCTGCTGTCCGTCCGTCTGTCTGTCTGTCTGTCTGTCTTCTGTCCTTTCATGCTGTCTGTCTGCCTGACGTCCCGTGTTCACGGGCTTGTGATACGATTTATCTGGAGTTCCGTAAGGGCTATGATGATGTACAACCGTGGGAAAGATCGGGTCCACGAGTTCTCGAACCTGATTAGATTTTTGGGCTTAAAATATCTAATTAAGTATCTAAGAATTTGCATAATTAAAGAAAATTTTTCGCGCATGGCTTGTGTTACAGTTTTCCTGAGTTCCGTAAGGCGTATGAGATGTACTTGGTGGATGGAGCGGGCTGGAGAGTTTCTTCGGACTGATTTAGATTTTGGGCGTAAATTTCGGCGCAAATTAGTATATGCAAATGAGGCTAATTAGATGCAAAAAACAGCGTATTTCTATAATTTTGAAACGGTACATTGGATACGGAAATTCCGTCACTGCATGAAAGCCTTTCATGGTGCGCATCTTTTTTCCAATTTGAAGCGTGTGTGATACAAGCAGCTTAGGTAATGCAAATGAAGCTAATTACATAGGCGTAATACTGTATCTCTGAAACCGTACTCGGATAGGCAAAATTCCTTCGTGACAGAAAGAAACAGCATGTCAACTTTTGGTGAATCATCATATGGGTCAAAGTGCATGTGGCCGATTAAAGGGGCATTTTTTGATACAGTGGATCTAATTAAATATGCATAATTGCTGTATCCCTGAATGGTACATTGGATATGCAAAATCCTTCGCTACATGAGACTTCTCTGCTGTACATCTTTTGTCATGAAAATCACCTTGCGTACAAATTGAAGTGATCAATTTAAGGGGCAGGGTTTTGATGCAATTGATCTAATTAAATATGCGTATTGCTGTATTCGGGCATAAATGGTACTGGGTATATGCAAAATTCCTTCGCTACATGAGACTACTTATGGTAACATCTTGTGTAATATAATTGGTGGTCAAAATGCATGTGGCCACTAAAGGGGGCATTCGTTGATTTTTACAATGGGCACTAATGCTAAATGCCTTGGGTTCCATTTTTCAAAACCAAATTTTCTCAGGTTGTCCAATGTTCAGTGTGAATACTACACCTTCAAAAGAATTTGATGCAGGAGTTTGTTTACCTACATAATTAGGTCAGCATGTGTTTATTTGGCATATGGCTGTGTGTGATTTGGTGGTTTACAAAACAGGTGTACAAAACAAGAAGACCTATCAAAGGGGGGGGGAGTACCCACAACAAAGGTATTAACATCAATATATATAGCTAGATCATTGCCCATGTTTTCATTGAAATGGTTTTTCTACTTCTCGTCAGTCTTTTGGGGTTGCCAGTCTGTTTAACTTCTTGGAAAATGTGAAAATACGCAATCGTAGCATTTCACTCACTTTCGGACCCGTAGGCGACTCTCAAATTTAAAATGTGGTACAATGAATTTTTTTCAAAAATCAGTTTTGCAAACTGAATAAATTTTCATATTTTTACTAAATTTAGTCAATTTTAAGTGGATTTTTGCATCCTTTTCATGATTAATATATCAACAATGGAAAATGTTTGTGGCCCCTGGGGGTGGTGTCAATGACAAAGCAGGAAATGAAAGAATCCTTAAAATGCAAACCCGGGGTTGCTACTCCGAAACTCATCTCTTGGTTATGATTAGGTTTGGGACATTTCAGATTAATATCTCCCCAACGGAAGATGTTTTACCGCTATGGGTATCAAATTAAAGAGTGAGAAGTATAGAATACTATAACTGCAAACCCGGGGGTGCTACTCCTAAACCTCTCGTACTTGTGGCTCATGTGGGTGACTTTTCAAGATTAATATCTCCACAATGGAATTTTGTGACCCCCCCTGGAGGTGGTGTCAATTAAAGAGTGAGAGTATAGAATACTATCAAAAGGCAACAAAATGCAAACCCCGGGGTGCTACTCTAAACATCTTAGTTATGCTCTTGTTGAGGACTTCTCATGATTAAATCTCCACAATGGAAATGTTGTGACCCTGGGTGTGTCAAATGAATGAGCAGGAAGTAAAGAATACTATAATGGCAAAACCAGGGGTCTCCTAAACATCTTTGACTTATGCTCGTGGGGGTTTCAACTGCAAGATAATATCTCCACAATGGAAACGGTTGTGACCCCTAGGGTGGTGTCAATGAAATAGTGGGAAGTTAAAACTATTAAGAATTGGAGTTTTATCTCTGGTTGCACAACTTTTTGGGGACCCCTGGACTCGCACCGTTGCACTCTGGTGGTGCTGCTATTTTGTTCTTCATAAGCGCAAAAGCAGGCGACACTTGTGGTTCAGAACCGCCTTGTTTTAATGTTTAGGGGTAAGTCCGGATAATGCCGAACACCATTCATTGAATCCAATAAGTTCCATGAAAAACAATGTGTGGTAAAGATAACAGATCATAAAAAGTGGAAGCAAACGCCAACCTATACACATGTTTGTTCTAACTCAAACCTGTTAGAAAGAATTTATGAAATCAAAACAAAAAAATGGCGTTGTTCAGGATTACCCGACACCTCACGGCTAATGCCGAACGTGGTTTTTCAATGGCAAGCCACTGTGGGGATAAAACTAGCATTTTTGTTTCTTCTTCTCGCAACATAAAGTTATACAAAATAATAAAGTATAAAATGTCAAAAAACCAACTAAAATGAGAGTTCAATTAAGTAGATGAGATGGCCATACCTATATTGGTTGCCATGGAAACGGGTCGTCGGGATTACCCCAAACCAGGTGATGTTTGTAATCTCGTTTACTTTCATAAACTTTATCTTGACGTGCCCCCTGTTGTACGTGTTTTTAATTGTGAAGTACCCTAGTCTTATAACTATTAAACCCTTTCCTCTCTCTTCTGGTAGTTTTGATATGCCATCCAGAATATATGTTCCGATATTCATGTTCACTAAAAAGTGTTTTTGTAATTCTCTCTCAGCGAGAATGTGCGAGATTTCCATATTGGTCAGTTTGAACATTTTAATTACGTCCAAAGGAAGTAACCATAGGGTGGTAACACGGTCTCCCCCCCTGTCGCAATATAGCGAAATCGCTGCGTTCGGGATTACCCGCGTTTCGGGATTACCCGACTCTCAAGTTGGTTTTCTGTCAGACAATACAATTAGTAATAAATTAGCCATTGCATATGTAATTGGTTTTCCCACAAGAAGCACTATTGAATGCTAAACATTTCAAACATTCTGATCTCTACATTTGCTTTTGATGTATTGAAACATATTTTTTTGCCTTTCAAGGCTTAGAATTCATGAGGTCCAATGGAGCCTGATTTGTTACCCATGCTGAATTTATCAGTGTCATGAAATTCTGTCTGTCATTTGACTCCAAAATCCTACTAACCGGGAACCCTGACCACCGATTAATATAATAGATATGAAACATCTGGTATTAGGTAATTTACCCACTGACCACTACCTGCCTCTCACACCAAGCATATGCGATTGTTTTGTGGCTCATATATCATGTCAAATAACAGTTTGAATTACAGCTCTTTATGACAGCTCTTATTTGGCTCTAGCCCTTCAGCTTTACACGCACCATTCTTTTTTGCTGATTGGCTGCATAAAATCACTGATGTCCTTGTGACCATAACCCAGGTATAATACAGGGTTAATATGTTATTTTGTGGACAGGTCCCCGTGCTGGTCGTGTGTCGTCAGGGGCAAGGTGTACAGACTTTTTGCTCCAAGGATTTCTATGAGTTCCAGTATTGATGAGTTTGGAATACCTGAAATGCTTGTAGTCAACTGCATGCTATGATTTTCCAATTTGAAAATCCATGTTTGCCAAAAACAATTTATATGTACTTATCATTCCATCATGAAATACCCATGACCAAGTCTGTCAGTTTGTCTAAATACCATTTTTAATCCCGCCCTGGCTTGAAGCAGAAGGGGAATTATGCTCTCAGCAAGGCTCGGCGGCGTCCGGCGCTCCGCGTCGTCGGCATCCAACACAATCTTGTGAACGCGATTACAATGAGACCCATAAGGTTATGGTGATGTAACTTGGTGGGTGGGTCGGACTGCCCATGCACTTCATCTGATTAGATTATGGGCGTTGCATATGCTAAGTAGGTTAGCCTAATTTGCATAATTAATGATTAATTTGGGTATTTTCCAACAACAATCTTGTGAACGTGATAACATGAGACCCCATAAGGGTTATGGTGATGTTAAAACTTGTGGTGGGATCGGACTGCCATGCCTTCATCTGATTAGATTATGGGCGTACAATATGCTATTAGGGTACCTAATTTGCATAATTTAATGAGTTAATTTGGGGGTATTTTCCAACACAATCTTGTGAACCGCGATAACATGAGACCCATAAGGTTATGATGGTGATGTAACTTGGTGGGTGGGACCGGACTGCCATCCCTTCATCTGATTATATTTGGGCGTGGCATATGCTAATTAAGGTACCTAATTTGCATCATTATTAATGAGTTAATTTTGGGGGTATTTTTACCCAAAAGCCTTGTGAAGCAAACATCTGAAGATCCCTAAGTCCGATTTTGATGAACTTGGTGGAGGGGGTGGGGGATCATTTACTCCTCGCGCTGATTAGGTTGTGGCGCATGATATGCCTAATTAATAGCTAAGTTTACATAATTATTGGGCTAAATTTGGGGTATTTTCCCAAAAACTTGTGACACTATCTGAAGATCCTAATTCCGTTTGATGAACTTTATGGAGTGGTGGGATCATTTACTCTCGGCGCCGATTAGGTTTAAGGTGGGTGTCCCGGTTAAGGGGGGTTGGTCCGGTTTACGAGGGGGTTGTCCAGCCTTAAGGGGGTTTTGGGGATTAAGGTTGGTTGTCCTTGGTTTTAAAGGGGGTTTTGTCCCGGGTTTAAGGGGGGTTGTCCGGGTTTAAGGGGGGTTGTCCGCTTTAAGGGGTTGTTGGTTTAAGGGGGAATTGTTGGTTACAGAGGGGGGTGTCTGGGCTTAAGGGGCTTGTTGTGGTTAAGGGTGGGTTGCCTAGTTTAAGGGGGGGGGGGTTTGTCCAGGTTGAAAAAGGGGGGTTTGTCTGGGTTAAAGGGGGGTTTGTCCATCTTTAGGGGGTTTTGGGGGTTAAGGGGGTGTTTGGGGTTTATGGGGTTTTCTGGGTTTAAGGGGTTTCCGGGTTTAAGGGGGGGTTGTCCTTGTACTTAAAGGAGGGGATTGTTGTTTAAGGTGGGGTTTGTCCGGGTTTAAAAGGGGTTGTCCGGGATAGGGGGGGGTTTGTCTGTGCTTAGGGGGCTTGTTTGTGGTTTTAAGGTGGGTTGCACGAGTGTAAGGGGGGTTTGTCCAGGTTTAATGGCTTTTTCCTGGTTTAAGGGGGGTTTTCCAGCTTTAAGGGGTTTGTTGGGGTTAAAGGGGTTTTTCGGGGTTAGTGGGTTGTCTGGGTTTAAAGGGTGTGTCCGGGTTTAGGGGGGTTTGTCTGGACTTAAGGGGGATTTTGGGGTTTTAGGTGGGTTGTCCGGGTTTAAATTGGGGTTGTCCGGGTTTAAGGGGGGTTGTCTGGGCTTAAGGGGGCTTGTTTGAGGTTTAAGGTGGGTTGACGAGTTTAAGAGGGTTGCCAGGTTAAGAGGTGGTTTGTGGTTTACGGAGGGGATTTTTGGGTTTAAGGGGTATTTGCAGCTGATATTAAACAATTTGTAAACCGCTCCCCAGCAGGGGGTTTAGCGGTTCGAGGACCGCGACTGTTATTTCTGTCTTGTGTGGGGGGGGGTGGGGGGGGGTGTTAGACACTATCCACTCAATTTGGGCATTGGGGATTTCCATGCCTAAGAAAAAATTCTGCATCGTGGACAAGAGTCGGTTTTTTTGCTGTGACTTATTGTTCAGTGGACCATATCTTGAAACCAAAATCACCCAAAATGAACAATTCTTTCTCTCAGGTAAGATGCTCAATTACCCATTCCTTTTATGATAAATAAAATCAACAGATTCAAATTAATAAGTGGAAAAATTCACTTTCCATTTTTGGTAAAGTTTTTATGGGTCCCCCGTATGTAGACAAGTTTACGTCCATGCAACAATATGATTGTCAGAAAATTGATAGAGGTGGCATAACGTAAATTCCCCGAGTCGGTCCTTTAAGTCGCAACAGCGATGAGCTACAACACATGCATTCTGGGGAAAGCTGTATTTTGGTAATAAAAAAAGTAGAGCCATAATGTCTGGAACCAGAACTGGAACTAGGTAGGTCTTGTGGAGCTTATCAAAATTTTAAGTCAACACAAGCTTTGATATTAAAACAGTTTAGTCTCTCTCCTCCATTCAGGTTATTGTAACTGTAAATTTTGATTTTGAAAAATCACTGTTCACTAGTGTGTATTGTGTAACTTAAGGGAGTGTGCCGACGATCTGATTCCTCCATAACTCGTATTATTTACGATTCCCCTTGTATCTGGTACTGTGTCCTTCTCAACTTAAAAAAACGGCAACATATGTTCCCATTTTAAAGAAATCTTGGCCTTGATCGCAATATCCTTAAAAACTACAGACCAATTTCAAACCTTCTCATTTCTTTTCTTTCCAAATATTGAAAAAAGTGGTTCTTAGGCCTTACCAACACTCTTAGATCATGAGCTTCTGGAAGCTACCAATCAGGTATAGAAGGGTCAACAGCATGGATACTGCAGTACTGAGTGTCATCGCCAACTTGTTGACCAAATCTGATGAGAAGTTAGTCTCACTTATTTCACCCTTACCTCAGGGCGCGGTCGACACGCTTGACCATTCTGTTCTTTTCTCCCTCAAGCGTCTCGAAGTCGAGTTTTGGTATCAAAGGTAATGTACTTTCTTTGCTTGGTTCACCTCATATTTTCCCATCGTCTCAGTCTGTATTTCGCTGGTTATTTCTCCAACCGCATCCGCTTTTGTATTCAGTCCCGCAAGGCTCGATACTCAGGGCCTGGTTTTGTTTTTTTTTATATAGGCCATCGCTCTCTGATGTTATTAATCAGTACATTTCCATATCACAAGTACGCCGATAATACTCAGATTTCATATTCTGGGCGCCTGAGATTTTGTGTCCAAACTAAAGCATATTCAAGAAATGTATTAGTGCCATTTTGCGTTGGGTGGACAGTAACAAGCTTATGCTAATAATGAACAAGACGGAGGTGATGACTGTTGGTACGGCTTCTCGTATTAACCATTTGAGAGAGATATACTAATTAAAACTAATAAAAGTAATAAAAGCAAAATTAAACTATTAAATACTAGATCCATCAAAACTAAATAAACAATATATATAATAAAAATAATGATATACATCATTTTGGTACCTAGAGATATAAGATAAATATAGCTATAATTACTGCGTATCCCGTTATTTTTACTTCTACACCAATCATTTTTTCAAATTCTGTCAAGTATCTTGGTGTTCGACTGATCAATCCTTAGCCATGTATGAACATATTAGTGACATCATCCATTCCGCATATTTATCGTTAAGACAGATGGTGTATTCGAGAACCTTACCTATCCAAAAGCAAACCTCGCTTCCTGGTAAATTCGATCATCATCTTACGTCTTGATTTTGAAAATTCCATTTTGTCTGGTGTCAACTCTGGTCAACTACAACGTTTACAACGCATCCAAACTTGTGCTGCGCGCCTAATTCTCAAGAAACGAAAACATGACCAATTACAAATATTCACCAATTACAAAAGACAACCTTTGCTTATTAGAATCTTCACAATCAACAGGGATTAAATTTGTAAATTAAAAAACATTAACACATAAACCAAATTCAAACTGCCGTTTTTGCTTCTTTCAAGCATTTCGAAGGTACCTTGGCGTTATAATTGTCATCTGTGCTTTGCACTAACCAACCATCCGTTCACTCCGTTTCATCATCGAAAAGTTTTTGAAACTTCCACGGGTCCACCTTAAATCAGCTGGTGAAACGCTCATTTCATTTTCGTCCGCTGGCGTCAGCTTTTTGATTCACTTCCAAACAGCACGCAGTACCCCAATTCCAAGACTTCAACGTCAGCTTAAAACTCGCCTTTTTCGTCAAGCTGTTATGGCGCGTCTGAGTTCTCGTGAAGATTTTGCGCCTAGAAGAGCTAGTTAAGTAGTATGATTGTAGATGGTATGGTTACCCTTTCCTCTGTTATTTTTTTTTTAATCCGGGTCCCTTTTCCGTCTTATTTTGGGGTGAAAAAAGTCCGTTGCACAAAAGAGTTAGAACTCGACCGGGTCTAAAGTGACCTTGGTCTAAGTGTATTGTGGTCCCACCAGAAAAGACATTTTCCTTTACACTAACACGAGGTATTTGGTATTTATTTGAAATTTAGCTTTAAATCTTTCATATTTGCTATTTAACTTTACGAAGAAAGTGCAAATAATATAATTTAAGGACAAAACTATTTGACTTAGACCAGGTAACTTTAAACCTGGTCAATAACTTTTTGTCATACGGACTAAGTGTTCAGTTTGACTCCAATTTTCATGTGTTGTAGGTTAAATCATAGGGCAAAATACAAATTGTGTAGAATTTTTGAGCATAAGTGTCTAGAATTTTATTTTATGCAAACATATTTGAAAATTCTACAGGTTTTCTCAACCCATTTTTTCTGAAAGGCCACAATTGTGACAGAAGCATGACATGCTATTTTTAATAATGTGATACCTGAACACTGAGTGATGGTGAACTAGTTTTTAGTCGTCCACCTCACGAGGTCAGGTTAACTTTAGTTCCCATGTCTCTCCAGGGAAATAGACTTCGTCTTTCCCCTTTGGGGGTCACACTATACTGACTGTCAGACTTCAGGCAGGTACTTTTCAGAAGATATAATTTTTCACTTTTGGTCAATATTGCTTATGCATAATGAGCCTGAAATCAGAAGACATATTTTGGCAGAAAGACATCTATTCAAGCAATGCCAAAAACACTTAGTGAAAAATCAACAACGTGCAAGGTTCTAAATTTACGTAATTATGTTTGCTGTATTACTTACAAACTACAAACTTAACTTAATTTGGGTTTGAATGCTCTTTTTGCTATAAAATTAGCAGTTTGTATTTTTTACAAAGTAAATGAAATGAGACCCTCAATTACCAAAATGACACAAAGTGAAACTTTTGTCAGTTGTTGAGCATTTCAAACACTCCTTTTCCACCAGAGGGCACTTTGCTTAACGAATCTATTTTTTGAACGAGGATGCGATATGTGCCTATCCCAATGGGGTTACACTGATTGTAAAACAACCCTTGCGTAACCGTGATTTTTTTTCAAATGCCACAGCGTGCACCAATTGGAACAACTCATTCTACAGGGAAGTGCTAGATCTGGGAGAACCCAAGGCAATCCTTGCCCTTACCTCCACCTCCCAAATTGACAATATTGGCCAGGACAAAACTGCTGCTGAAAGAGGTGAGCTGATGTTAGGATCAAGTTTTTGTATGAAACCTGTGGCAATTTGATTGTGTAGAACACATTGTGTACCCCTCAGACAATAGATGATTTCTGCTATTATTTACCTCTGTTCAAGGGAAATATTTTTTTAAAGTAAGCAAATCCACTTGAGAAGAAGCATACGACCGGACACAGTTTGTCCGAAGGCAAAATGGCCATTCTCTCACTGCAACTAGCCTGGTGTTGTCCATGTCCATGCATCGTTCACCCTGGATATGCCCTTTTGATCCTGATATGGAAATATGTGTGTATCTCACATTCACTTTATAACATAATATTGCTGGTGGGTTTTGTTTAAAGCAGTAGTATACAGAGGTGTGGAAAGCTGCAACTTACTTGGTGTGGGGTGGGGAACCCAGGGGTGTCTATTTTTTCCAGAATCAGAATTGTTCCCCCCCCCTTGCCACATTTCATCCCAATTCTTTCCTTTCCAAATAACCATGGAGACAAAACCTATTCTCCCCCGCCTCAGGGACGATTAACGGAAGAAGAGACACCCCTGGGGGAACCTACTGGGAAACAGAATTGTGACAGGTTAAATATGATAGTTGTGAACTATGTGTCAACTGAACAATATGGACATAATAATTAAAACGCCCTTTTTGGGGGGGGGGGTATGCCTGCATTACACTAATACCTGTTCATGACCGGGTTAAAACAGTGCTTGGCCAAGAATGCAAATTAATTCGCTATTAGGGAAAAACCTACACCAAAAGTTAACGGTGGAAAAGCAAACAACACACACATACAATTTAACCCAGAAACGGTAGGGCCTGCGATTAATATAATGGGGTCCTGTGTGCTGTATGGCAAAGCCATAGTGCATTGAACATAGTTTGCCATACAATCTCATAACATTGTGTAGTAGCCCAACTTTGACTTTTTAAAATTCCTGGTAAATTAGAAAAATTTTTGTAAAGCCCCTCCAACTCTTTTTTAGTTGCTCGGAGTGCAACCCGACGACAGTTTCTGTGTGACAATTGAAATCCCCTCAATTAACCACAATTCACTGCTTAATTCTGCGCTATGTGCTTTTCCCATATGTTATTACTGGCCAGTCTCGGATATTCTGTTATTAATGGACTCTCACCAATCTTGTTTTTGAGATCCAGTCTAGGGTTTTCATATTCATAGCTTGATGTGGCAAATTGAGATCCTTGAGGATCTTAGCATCGCCACTTCCTAGCAGATAAATTGCATCTATCTGTGACCTTCAATCACTCTCTTGTGGCAGGTCGGTGCTTCTCTACATTACGAGGTGGTGAAGTCAATCCTCACGATGGAGATTTGACCTTTGTGGGCAAAGTTTTAGCATCTCTTCCTGTAGACATCCGTGTAGGCAGCTTCTGCTGTGTCTTGGCTAGTCTTTGGTTCCTCAAGAGTGTCTTAATCATTGGTAGTGTCACTGACGGTGTCAAGTTGTGAAATTTAAGGGACCAATTGAGAAATTTTTGTTTTAAAATGTTTCATTTTGGGCCAAATTTGTTCCATTAAATGATCAAGAAGTCACACAATTTTCAGGTCAATTTTGCTTGTAATAGCTCTTGCCTCTTTCATAAAGCAAACAAACATTATTCTATGATGTTATTGCTATCCCCAGCATGCTTATTTGCATTTTGTAGGGTAACCATGGTTTCTTTCTGAATTCCGCAGCCTCTTCATGTGTGATAACTAAAGTACACACCATATTGAATATTATTATTTATTTGGTGTATAGGGCAGGATTGTCACTGAAGAGTTTCTTTGCTAGACCGTACCGGAAACCACTAGAAGCATACAAGTGAGTCATGCATTACCACCTGCAATACTCTTTTCCATTTGGCAGAAGATATTGGTCCCAATAACACTTTTAAAAAGAGATATAATCTCTTGCTACAATACTTCATTATAATCCTACATATAATGAGTTGTTTTGAAATGAATGCTAACATTAAGTAAGGCAGATTTTATGAAAAGAAGTGGGAGTTTTAATGTCTTTTTTCCTTACATCCAACACCAAGACTTCATGTTCAAACTATAGTGCCATATTTTGCTTTACTTGGTCTCTAACTTACTTTGTCCATCACCAAATAGGCAAAATAGTTTTCTTTTTGTTTTTCTCTGTGTATTAAGTAATATCGCTCTTGTATCTTCAAACCTCAATATTTTTTTGTATCTCTAAAATGGATTTCACCCACAAAATTCAGTTTATTAGCTTAAGCAAATGTAAATTTCCAAAGCGAGAATGTATTGATAGATCTATATCTACATCTGCCGATACATCCATCCACTCATCTCTCTGGCCAGCTGCCTAGCAACCACTTGTGGTAAATTTTGCTTCATCCTGTCACTATGAAAGGTTTGTTTAATTGTGGGTGCAGCCCCTTAATTATAAAAAAGTTCCATAGGTTGACTGTCTGTCTTCAATCCATCCATACACCAAAGATCCCTTTAACTATCGTCAGTATTTTTAAAATGTTTCATGTTGCACACATGTCTTGATGGATTTTATGACCACTTGGTCACTGCCCATTAAGTGATGAACTTTCACACCGGTACTTATACTCTACACAATGGTTTTTAAGGGCTTATAGTGTCCGACTGCTTAAAAATACATCCCCCTACGAGTAATGTGTAAGAAATGCTCTTGCCTTCATTAATCATTGATTGGAGGTAAATCATTTTACGAAAATCCGCGCCTTTAAAAACATTCAGCGGCGGCCATCTTTGATATTTTTTTTATTTTTTTTATATTTTTGGCATAAAATTTAGTATTTTTATATTTCCAATACATATGATGAAAAACAAGGGAAATACGTAAGTTACATTGTAGGACTTGTATTTTTGGATGCACTCTCAATGAATGTGCATTTTGTGATTTCCTACCTCAAAATGGCCCCAGTCTTGGATTTACTAAATTATTCAAGCATGACCTCTAAATATACATGTGCATTTTAAGTTCCTACCCAAAACATCCACAAGTAGCACAAAAATACACAATTAACCGTGCTTTTTTTGGGTTGACCTGTCTGTGTAAAATGCAATTTTAGAGTTTTAACAGCCAATGGCGTCATCTTGAATTTCTCAAATTGCCCAAGGGTTTGCATTTTACACCCACTTGGTTCCATTGTATACCCTTTCAGAGATATAATCAGCTGGAAAAAAATACTTTATCAGATATTTTGATCTCCTGCCAAAATCCAAGGGCTTCCCTCGGACACAGGGACGAATTATGGAAGAATAGACACCCCTGGGGGAACCTACTGGGTAAAAACAGAATTTGACAGGGTAAATAGATGTTTGTGAACTAATGTGTCACTGAACAAACTAGGCCATAATATTAAAACTCTGTCTGCATGCAAGTTACTAAGACCTGTGCATTACCGGGTAAAACAGTGCTTGGCCAATAGTAATGCAAATAATGTACACTATTATGGAAAAACCTAAACAGAAAAGTTAACTGTGGCAAAGCAAAACACACACACTACAATTTAACCCATAAACGTAGGCCTGCAGATACTATATGGGGTCCTGTGTGCTATAGGAAAGTAAATAGTGCTTGGAACATTCGTTTGCCCATCACATCTCAGACATTGGTAGTAGCCCAAACTTGACTTTTTAAAATTCATGGTAAATTAGAACATTTGAAGCCCCTCAACTTTTTGAGTTGCTCTGGAGTGCACCCTACTAAGTTCTTTTGACAAATTGAAATCCCAAGTTAAACCACAATTTGGCTGGCTGAGATTCTTGTGCTTTTCCCCATATTTATTACTGCCAGTCTCGGATATTCTGTGATGTAATGAGACTCTCACAAATACTTGTTTTGAGATACCGCGAGGGTTTTCTATTCATAAGCTTGATGTGACAAATTGAGATCCTGAGGCTCTTAGCATCGCAACTCTAGCAGATAAACTTGCATCTATCTGTATCTTCAATCACTCTCCTTGTTCATGTCGGTGCTCTCTCTACATGTACAGGTGTGATCATCCTCACGATGGAGATTTGACCTTTGTGGGCAAAGTTTTAGCATCTCTTCCTGTAGACATCCTGTAGGCAGCTTCTGTGTCTTTGCTATGTCTTGGGTGCCTCAAAGAGTGTCTTATCATTGGTAAGTGTCACATGACTGTCAAGTTGTGAAATTTAAAGTGACCATTGATAATTTTTTGTTTAAAATGGTTCATTTTGCCAATTTGTTCCATTAAATGATCAAAAGCACAAATGTCAGTCAATTTTGCTTGTAATAGCTCTGCCTATTTTCATAAAGCCATAACAAAAATATTCTATGAGTGTTAATTGCTATCCCCAGCATGAAGTATTTGCATTTTGTATGTCACCATGGTTTCTGAATTCTGCAGCCTCTTATGTGTGAATAACTAAAAGTCCACACACATCTTGACATTATTTTATTATTTATTTGGTGTATAGGTGCAGGATTGTCACTGAAGAGTTTCTTTGTAGACCTTACCGGAAACAACTAGACTCATACAATTGAGTCATGCATTCCTGCAGTACTTCATTTGCAGGAAGATATTGGTCCAAATTAAACCCACCTTTAAAAGAGATATAATCTCTTGCTACAATACTTCATTATAATCCTACATATCATGGAGTTGGTTTGAAATTGAATGCTAACTAATGTAATGCGATTTATAGGAAAAAGAAAATGGGGTTTAATGTTCTTTTTTCCTTACATGCCAACCCAAGACCTCTAATTCATGTTCAAAACTATAGTGCCAGATTTGCTTTAATTGGTGGCTCTACCTACTTTGTTCATCACCAAATAGGCAAAAATAGTTGTCTTTTGTTTTTCTGTGTATGAAAGTAATATCCTCTTGTATCTTAAACACTCAATATTTTATTTGTATCTCTAAAAATGGATTTCACCCACAAAATTCAGTTATTAGCTCAGCAAATGTAATTTACAGCGAAAATGTATTGATAGAGCTATATCTACATTGCCGATACATCAATCACTCATTTTTGGTCCAGCGCCTAGGCCCACCACTTGTTTGGTAATTTGCCTTTCATTTCCGTACCATGAGATTTGTGTTAAATTGTGGCCGCTTGCTAAGCCCACCATTAAATTATAAAAAAGTTCCATAGGTGTGAATGTCTGTCTGTCAATCCATCCATCCATCCAATGATCCCTTTGAACTTCTGTCAGTATTTTAAATGTTTCATGTTGCACATGTCTTGATGGATTTTAATGACATTTGGGCACTGCACATTAAGTGGTGAAGTTGTCTTGTTTCTACTGAGTTACTGTACCGTTGGTGCTCTAGTATCTTGAAATGAGCTCAACTATTGGATAGCCCAATTAGTTAAAATCCTTGTGTAATTTCGGTTATTAAAGGTATTATTTTAATTGTTTCAACTAAGTTTGCTAATGTAATTATGTTCTGATTACTTCCTAGGTCCAAGGTGAAATGGACAGGTAACAGTTTTAGTGATTGCTTAGCCATTCTGAATGCTTACTTGCGCTGGGAACAAGGCAGAAATAATGGAGAGTTTAGACGTACAGCACAGGTCAGAAAGCAAGCAATCATTAGTGGGTTTTATTTTCTTATTTTACCAGCAAAACAAGTGAAGCACAAATTGAGAAATTTGTGGAAATAATTTTGGCCCATAGTGCAGCAGATGTTTAAAAAAGGGACAAAAAAATAAATGCTTTACAGGATTATAGTTGTCTGTGTGTGATAGCAAGTGGTCACCAGTGGTGGAGCTATGCCAGTCAGGTATAACTGCCACTGCCATTTGCTGACCAGCACTCTAGTAAAATCAACATCCTTCTTAGCCAGGCACTCAAAATTTCCCAAGCTACCAATCTGGAAGGGGGGGGCGGGGGGGGGGGTAACATACGCCACAAAATAGACACTTGGTAAAATAACTCTATCTTGAAAATCAATGGCAATACAAGATACAGGAAAAAGATGGAAAATTAGGTGTTGGTTTGTTAGAACAGTCTCATCTATATTAAAATTTATGCTTTGCAAGTGTGTGTGGGCTTTACACATTTCACTGTATTGGAATTCATTGAACCAAATTGTTACTTTGATACTGGCTTTTTTAAATTCAAGTAAGCCAAAAACCTTATTTGTTTTTCAATATTTTTTTTTTCTTTCAAGAGGAGAGAGAAAAATGGGGTGGAGCTATATGATCAAGATTAAATCTAAGAGAGGTAGTCCATAGACTAAAACAAATGGACAATTAAGGAAAGTACAGAAAATACAGTTAAAAATATCGAAGATTTATGATCAAGTGAGGTCTATCTGTTTGACAGAGCTTAAACCCGTCTACCTAAGCCATTTTTTGTAACAAAACTCCCAAAAAGGGGGTTGCTCCCACCCCCTCCCTCGATTCCTTACTGAAACATCCGATTCCTTAAATTTGATGCCACAGGATAGTCCGAGTCTTCTTTACATTGGTACAAAAATAGTACAACAGACTGACAGTCAGTGATCCATTTCCTTGATTTTTGATTTTAAAATATGACTTGTCCACTTACGTTCTGTTCTGACTTCCAAAACAAGATCAAGCATGAAAAAAAAAATCACTGATTGGCGAAAAAATGTGAATTTAGAAGCAGATATGTAGCAAATCCATCAGCAAAGTTTTGCTGTAATGCAAAAAACAATAGTTTATGGGCACGAAAACCAGTAGCTCCACTTAAAATTTGACAGTCTGAAAGGGATTAATATCAAGGAGAAAGTCTGAGTTACCTAAGATGAAGTCATTTTGCCATGTTAGGAGCGTCCGTATCGTGGATACACGCGGCCCCCCGGATCAGCTTACTCAGGTGAAATAAATCCGACACCACCACAAGCCATTACTAATGACATGTGGGAACGCTTAAGAAGAAGAAGAACCTAAGATATGCAGATGATGAAGGCATTTTTGTGTAACCTGCCACTAATGCCGGGAAGGCACATACTAAGTCAAATCGGTATGTTTGTCCGTATGTGTCTGTGTGTGGGTTAGTTGAAAGTTTTGTTAACCTTTTTCAAATGCTTGTGCCAAATGGACAACTAACTGCCCCCCACCCCCAAATTGCCACCAACTCAAGTATATGTGCACCTGGAGACTTGCATGTTTATGGTAAGGTTTAAAGGTCCCATGCCAAGGTCACAAAGGTGATTAGAGGTAAACTTGTGCAGAGAGCGAAGGAAATATGGATGCGATAGCATACGACGCTAGCGGTTAGAGAACCGCCTTGTTTTATAAGTAGTCACATTTACTATGATCTTTGATGTACTAAATCACAGGTTGCTGAGCAGGTGCAGGAGCTAGCAGATCGCTTGGGTAGATTCAACATCAGATTACCAAGGGGTAATCCTAACAGACCCAGGAGAGATGAGAACTATGATCTATTCATACTCAAGGTATGTCTGTCTGCTCAGTATGCTGTAGGCATGCCACAAATCAAAGCAAAATCTCAGAATTGAGGGAAAAATAATTAAGGGTATATATGTCATACAAAATGGGATAATATTTGCTTTGTACATGCAGATTATGTTGTAGATCACTGAACAATATTAAACAAATTGACACCATTCACTGCTGTGGTCATCTCCCTGTATATATGCTAATCACCAAGGACACGGTTCAGTTAGTTGTATAAGCCCTTGTAATAACTTGGAACTAACCTTGTGCATTCTGGGTATCATACTCATGCCCAAAAACAAGGCTTGTATTTCCCTCTCAGTACTCTACTGAATGAAAGTCACTGAAATGTGCCATAGGAATTGAGACAATTACTTCCCGACGCACAGACAAACAAAAACCAAAATTATTTTGCCTATAGAATAAGTCTGGTAATCAAGGAGTCTTGGTGAAAAGGCAGACACGCCAAAATGTACCCAAATAGTAAGTAGACCACTATTTCAGCATTCAGAAAATGATTTGTTTGCACTTCATTACTCAAAAATGGTAGGTTCATGATAAGGGCCCCTTATTTGGCTAGAGAAAAAATCCACCATGATTTTAATCAGAGTTTGGCCAAAAATGGCCAAATGACCACTTGCTGCCCCTGATCAAAATTCTGTGTACATCCCATATGCACTGACCATAGACAAGGAATGTGCACAACTGTCATAAAAAATCAGCGCGCCTTCTTTGTCAGAGAAGGAAGATTTCATGTGTATTGTATTGGCCAAAAATGACCACTATATGACCACTGATCAAAAATCTGTGCATACCCCATGCCACTGACAAAAGGCAGGCATAGCATAAGATTTCAGATAAGGGCCACTTATTTGCTAAGAAACTAAATCCATGATTTTAATCAATTTTGGCCAAAAATGGCCGAAATGACCACTTGCTAACCACTGATTCAAAATCGGTGTACAAGCCATATCACGACCATAGACATGATGTGCACAACTGTCATAATCCAGCGCGCCTTATTGTCCAGAGAAGAAGCTTTTCATGTGTATTGCCAAAATGAACCACTAGATACCATGATCAAAACCCCGTTATCCCAATGTCCTGACCATAGGTGAAAACATATGTATGTAATAGTAGTAAATCCAAAGTTTTAAATCCATGTTTTGTCCCCGTAACGGGGGTGGCCGGATTCACCTCACACTTACTCCTTCCATCCACTTCACCTGATTCAATGCATCTCCATCCTCACCCAACCCTCCTACTCCTCCCGTCTCCTCCTCCCTTGCTCTTCCATGTCTTCTTTGGATGTCCCCTCCTCCTCGATCCTCCCACGCTCGAACTCAAAAGGCCCTTCTTAAGGCCTGCTCGTCATCCTTCCTCACACATTGCCCATACCAACGTTCACTATTCGCCTTCGCCACCGGTCCATTACCTCTTCCAAATCTTCCCCAAACCCAATCTGCATCAAGTCCTCATTACTTCATCCTATCCATCAACGTCACCCCACACATCGCTCTACATTGCTCTCTCGTCCGACCTTAAAATCCCCATCTCATTTTTCTCGCAGACACCACGTCTCTGCTCCCATACAGCATCACTGATCTCATGCAACTCCCTTTCATCTTCAAGGATACTTTTCCCTTGCAAACAACTCCCCACATTCCCTAAACTTCCACCCATACCTCACTCTAGATGTCAAAGCCACCTCGCATCCACCCCCCCACTAACTTGTCCCCAAGGTATAATGAAACTCCTTCAACAGACTCACCTCATCACGCAATCTTTCCTCTGCTCCACAGCCTCCACTCCTTCTTCTCTCGCATCTTCTGCACATAAAAATCTCTTCCAAGCTTTGTTCACTCTCTTCTCATCTTTGTGCATCTTCTCTCCCATGGATCCATTTCCACATTCCCAACACACCACACTGAGTTGCTTTTACCCTCTTCCCACACAGCCACAATTGGGTCTACCTTACTCACTAAAAACCACCCACCCTCCCTCCAACCCTGCTCACCAGCACTTTGTCTTTAACCTTAAGACCCTTACTCTCAAAAGCCGCCTTCCATTTCCAAAACTTCTCCCTCAGTCCATCCATTGTCTCGCCATTAAAAAAAGTTAAAAAAACAAAACCAAGTGCTCAGCATAAACTCTCACTCTCAAAACTTCTTTGTGCACTCTCCGCCACTACATCAATCACAATTGCCAAAATCAAATGGCGCAAGTACAGAACCTTTGATGCACACCTACCTTACCTCAAACTCTCCCTCAGACAAAGCAGACCCACTCTAACCTCTTGTCCGTTGCTCCTTCATACAAACTCAATCACTGCTCTAACCACTACTTTTGGTAAATCGTCTCCCTCTTCCCTTCCTCATCGCCCACTCATCCATACGTTCCTCCTCTTTACCGTAAGGTAAGAGAGATATTGGTGAAGGAAATCACGGGGGTGTGGAACGTCTCTCCCCTTCCTTCTCCAGTCTAAACAAAAACACATATAAAGAGCTTTTTTCCCTTTGCTCAGTATTCCTCCTTGCAACCTCCTCCAAAAATTACCACTGCATTCCCTCCCTGGCAATACCCCAATTGCATCTCCCTCATCCACTTCCACTATCTTCCGAATCTTAATTCTCTAGAAGCCTCCCTCCACAATTTCATTGCATGCTCTTACAACAACTTCACCCCCTATATGCACCACAACTCATTGCATCCACTTTCCCTTTAAAAATTGACGAAACTACCACACTCACTGCTCACGGGGTGCCCCACCTCCTCAGCATCCCTCCCCATCTCACACTCTCTGAACACTCCATCATCACACACACCACTCCCTATCTCGCCACTCGCATTAATCATCTCAGCATAAGGGTCATTATAAAGGGCCACTTATTTGCAGGATAATATGAATTTCATAGATTTTCATAAATTTTGGGCCAAATGGCCCGAAACGACCACTTGATGACCACTGATCAAAATTCTGTGAACACCCCATAGGCACTGGTCATAGGCGATGCTTGAGCATGAATGGCAAAATAAAGGCAAGCTGTTTGTAGAAGAAGGATTTCTTAGATTTTGGCCAAAATGACCACGCTGACCACTAGGTGACCACCGGACACAAACTGTGTACACCACATATGCAGCTTGGGTCAGCGGTCATTCTGAGCAAATCTGGTCAAAATCGGCATGAGGGTTTGGCACTAGTAGCATTTTGAAACTACCAGAAGTGTGTGGGAAACAAAGAAAGAAAGATCTTAGCCATGCAGAAGACATAGCGAAAAGACGGCCTGGAATAACATCTAAATGACCTTTGACCCCATGCCTAATAACTTGACCAATGAGTCACAGATGTTGTTAAATGTATTTTATGCGTTAACAACGTTACAAGGATCATTATTAATGAGTTTCAACTCAATCCAAGCATGTCGGGGATTTGACTTTTTAACCCCTATAACGTGACCAATGGGTCACGGATGGGGTCAACTGTACTTGTTTTTGGGGTATTTATGATGTCACAGGATTATTCCTGACAAATTTCAGCTCAATCAGAGCTTGTTGTAAATTTTGACCTTTGAACCTTTGGGTCAGATTATATAGACCTACCCTACTATTAATGGTTTACAGATCACGGTAGCAATAACGGCTTATCTGTGCTCTATAAGGCTGAGCGAGCCAGTTTGGTCTATTTTTAGCATTTGTTGACACATTTTACATTACCCCCTTAAGGACCTTTTACCCCGAATCAAAAAAACCTCATATACACACCAAAATGCTTGTTCCTGGCCAATAATAAACAAAATTCTGCTTTGCTTAGTTCTGGAGATAAAAAATCTTGAAGTTATTTAGCTCAAAACCGAAATGACCTGTAAATGACCTTTGACCCCAAAAATAAAAATACCGTTGCATACCTCAGTGTTATGACTTCTCGTAGACGTCAAAGGTCAGAAATAACCTTCAAACCCAAATAAATGAGCCTTGTGCACAAGTGATGCTGAATTTTTTATAATAAAACAATTTAAGATTTGTAAACACAATGGGTCAGAATTTGGTAATGTCCAAAACAAATTACATCGTAAAAATTTACACACAATTAGTTAAGATTATACTTCAGAGTTTCTCAATGTCTGTGTTGAAAGCGGTGCAGCTCAACGAATTATATGTCCCTCCACAGCGAAGAGCTCCAAATGACCCTGCGCAAAAGTTCACATAAATCCCATGGTATTTCCATGCAAATCTTATCTATCTTCTGAGTCGTGAAGATAATTTTGTCCAGCAGTTCAAGACGCGGGGCTTTCCCTCGACGACACTCATGTTCCACAATATAAACTCCAGTCATATACCACCATCAGTCGGTCGCTATGTCCTCATATAGGACCACAAACTGGATCCCTTTTTGATTCCAAAAACTGAAGACTCTTTGGCTTAAAAGACCGCAAAAAAAGCATACAATCTAGCTATCAAGCTCTCCGGCGGCATCCAAAGTATTAAAATCTGCACTATGTAGATCTCAAAATCTACCATTAGTGTAGATTAAACTAGCTATAATTCTATAGCTACTGTTATGGAGGTTTGCTGGCTGAGACTTAACTCAATCTCAATATATACTTGACTTCACAAAGTTCCCACGTCTTAAAATAGATATTACCACAGAATCATGCCTAAACATAAACCTTGCCCTAGCTGTCATTGGAATTCACATAAATTACATCATCTGATTCACATCACTTCACATATATACATTTTATGGGGAATTTACCTATCTCCTCAACACTGTTTGATCTACGCATAAACAAGGTTGACTGCTCAGTTTCTAAGTTTTACATCTTGGGGAATTCCCGACTTCCCCTATTGTGCAATCTAACAGGTGCAACCTTGCAAAAAAACCAAACAGGGAAATCCACTGCTCTTCTTTTTATCATAAACAAAGTACTTTTCCTGTGAGAAATCTTTTCTCAAATACAAATTGAGGAAATAATATTTTAATCAAAATTGTGAGGGTAATATAACAATCCTAAACTACATTCATATCTGAAGGTTATGTTACTCTCCTATCTTTACATTTGAGATAAAAATTTTGAAATTTCTAAAATCTTTTGTGGTTGACCGGAAGTGACCCCCCTTAATGACCTTGATCCTTATTCCTGAACACCATATATGTAGAAGGGGGTTCGTGGTTCGCTGAAACAAGTTAGTTTGGATTCGGCAAATCATGTAGAAGAAGGTATTTTTGCCAATCGTAAATGACATATTTGGGCTTTCAGACCGAATGACCCCCTTAAGGACATTTGACTCTATCCTGAACCACCCTATTATGGAGCATGGGTCGTGTTCCTCAGAAAGAGTTTAGTTGATATATCGACAATAATCCGCGAGAAGACAGATATTTTTGCAATTAAATTACAAAATTGTGCCTGTGGCCAGGTCAAAGGTCAAACAGGGGTCAAGTATATGCACATGTAAAGGATGACTCAGCGTTATTTGATATAAGTCTGATCTAAATACGTCAAACCATGAATAAGCTAGACGGCATTGCTGGCCAGAAAGAAGAAGAAAGGCAAAGAACGCATCAAACAACAAACAGACGGCTGACGGCCGTCTTGTAAGAAATAGGCACAAAGACAAGGACCTAGCCGTGCTACGCAATGGCTAGGTAAAAATATTAGTTGGACATTATGGACCATAGTGTCATCCGCACAGTTATCTTTGTGAGTTACACTTTGTTTTTCAACAGAGTTGCGTCTCTCATCGGACAACCCCCCCCCATTAGGTGAATAATGTATAGGGTTAAGATTTTGGATAGTGTTAGGATGATGGGTATGATGGGCATGGTTAGGGTTAGAATATTACAATTTTGTGGAGACTACATTTTTTTTGTTTGTATCTCAGATGGTGCTAGCAGGTGCCTTCTATCCCAACTACTTCATTGGCACCCCACCTGATGAAGCAGATGCACTCAGACAACTGTAGGGAAAGATCCTTGTACCACTGTTATGGTAAGGGGTCGTTGGAGGGATAACTAAAAAAAGAGAAAATTATTGTGGTGGGGCTGACAGCTAAGTTAGCTAGGTTAGTTATGGACGTTCATATTTAAAGCGGGACTGGCACATTTTCACAAAAAATATGAAATTTCTTCAATTTTGCCTCTCAAGATAGTCTAGGCATTGGAAGAACAGAATATATTTACACATACAAAAATACATACCCCAAAACAGAATAGGGACATTGATATGAGGATTAAAGACATCCAGGTAATTTGTAGGCCAATTTTTAAGTTTCCATAACGTTAATCAACAAATGTGTATATTACATGATATTTTGATTACTCACTGATATTAAAACCACAAAGGTTATTAGAACGGTCCAAAACATGTACATAGCGTGAGAAAAATGTATAACGCCATGGTGGTATGTGTTAAACGCCATTTCGTCGTCTGGCTGATTTTGCGTCGCCAGCGACGCTAAATTACAAAATAGTTTCCGTTTACCCATAAGGAAGCTGATTTTGCGTCTCACTTAAACCACATACCGACATTTTGGCCAGATGCCCAGGGCTTTTGTTATAAAAGCTTTACAACCCCATGCAAAAATATCGATTTGAAAAATCTTGAGGGAGCACTATTTTTCAAAATGTGCCAGTGTCTCTTAAATCAGCAGGTGGGCTAAGCTAGCCTTTTGAACATACTTTGTGTGCGGTGGCATTCAACATGTTATTGCATGAAAAGTATGAGTGTACCATTATAAATCAAGAGTGCTGTGTGCAGTTGACATTGACAGGGTATTGCATAGCTTGTTACACAAGAACTTTCAGGGTATAAGTCCACAAATTTAAAAATGTAGAAAGTTATTTGATACACTCTTGAGATACTGAGCGGTAGTAAGTTTCGACAGTTAAAGCAATATTAGCAACTTTTTTTGAAGAGCGCCCCCCAATTTTTCAAAAAAAATTAAGTTTTTACACGTGCATTGGTAACGGGCTGATAAACCATACCTGTGAATGGTAAAGCTCGAAAAGTTGGTCTCACAAACGAAGGAATTTTGTAATTAGCAATAATTATTATCGGGATCCCGATAAATAATTCAAACGGCGCTGGAAACCGACCTTCCATGTGAATAGCCGGGAAAGCGCAGGTTTGTGTTACGCTTATCCATTAGTTGTGTTATGACGTTCAAAGGCAAATCAGTTAGAGGTTATTTTCCTCGATGCCGGTGGCATATTCATTATGGACGGACATAACGTAGCTTTCCAGCTCTGCTGTTCAGTCCAATATGGGATCCAAATTATAATTACAAAATTGCTTCATTATGATAAATATGCACATTTTTAGCATTCCGTTCGCAGGTATAGTGTCCTAGACAATCACCAAACGTAAACTGTGACAAAAATAACAAATTTTTGAAAATTAGGGGCGCTCGTCAAAAAAATGTGCCATATTGCTTTAAGTTCATGATGTATCAAATCAATCTTGCTTTGATTTTTTAGGGTTATTTTTTGTTTTTGTACATTTAACGGTAGTTTGAATTACCCATTTTCATGTGAAAAATTCGGAAAGTCATAAAACATTGCAAATGGACTGATTTTGATAGAACTGGGTGTACCATGTTGATTCCATGGGATGGAAACAGAGAGGTAGAAAAATGAAAAACGATGGAGATTGTAATGCTATGTATGATGGTAAATAAGTGAGTACAACACAGTGCCACGGTCCGGCTGGTTGGAACCAGTTTTTATAAAATACGACTCACTTTAAGTCTGGGGAGGGGACATAAGCCAAGCCCCGTATGGCTCTCATTTTCAGCCCTCTGGAGTCATTACACGTTTGGGCATAGCGTTTGCCACTTTCTCAAAATTTTGTTCAATTATGGGGAAATTAGGGCATTTTTCTCAATCAGGAAGCAAAATTAAAAAAAAGTTCTTGTAAATTTGCTAAAAAAAAGTTACACTTTTTTTGGAAAAAAGGGCAAATTTGTGATAAGATTTCTATAATCCGTATACACCAATAAGCTTTGTGTGGGCCGCCAGCTATAAGCTGGCCAGGCCACTTAGCAATCCGTTGTGCGTGTGTATGTGTGTATGTGGTGTGGATGTGTGTCAAAATGGTTTTAAGTTGTTTTTAAATTGATCCTTCAATGACAAGTTTAAAGCAATTGGAACCAAACTTCTGTATAGGTGCACAATGGGATCCCTCATATGTTGATGAGGTCAAGGGGTAGGTGTGAAAGGTCAAAGGTCATGTGAGGGGCCAAGTGAAAAATGCGCTTTTTCTAAACCCTACTCTAAAATGTAAAATTGATCTAAATTGAAAACGTGACGTTCAATGGAACCAAACTTTTGTTCATAGGTGCACCATGCGATCCCTCATATGGTGATGAGGATTAAAGGTCACGTGCCAGGGTCAAAAGGTCATGGGGCGGCCCACAAGGCTTATCTTTTTGGATATAGTGAGGCGCCAAAAGCCAAGAAGCGGAACCGCCAAATTCTAGTTTACCATGTCTCTGATTGGCCTAATATATCATAGAACCATATAAATAAACAAAATCAAATTAGCCAGTAGCCACCGAGGTCTTAAGTGACCTCACAATGTTTTCTCAGAGGGTGTATTGAGTCAATCCCACCATGCACCAGTTTGGGGAAATTTCACTTCAATAAAAGATGAATGTGATCCCACAAAAATCCTATTCTTAACACATAAAAATCCTTACTTTTGCACTCATTTTAGCCCACACGGTGCTATAGTAGATTCAACCCATCTTGTCACCAGAGGAAAAGTTTTGTACAGCGTTGATTATATGTAGTTGGGAGAGGAGGCAGTAAAAGAAAATATGTGGCCCGATTTACCTGTTTTATACACAAACTATGTTCATGTTGGCATCATTTTTACAAAGAGTGCAAAGACTTTTGTGTTCCTTCTATCCAAAACACAGCTAAGCACTCAAAAGCTTAACATTCACCTCGCCTGTTACATTGAATACCACTGAAGCAAATGATTTTTCTCTGCTATCGGACTCGGTGTTTCAATAGATTTAGTGTGGAATTTTAATTTAAACCCATTTTTTTTTTTTTTTTTTTTTTGTAGATTCAACCCATCTTGTCACCAGAGGAAAAGTTTTGTACAGCGTTGATTATATGTAGTTGGGAGAGGAGGCAGTAAAAGAAAATATGTGGCCCGATTCACCTGTTTTATACACAAACTATGTTCATGTTGGCATCATTTTTACAAAGAGTGTAAAGACTTTTGTGTTCCTTCTATCCAAAACACGGGCGCTCAAAAGCTTAACATTCACCTCGCCTGTTACATTGAATACCACTGAAGCAAATACGATTAGTCAGAATGTTCTGAGAGTTAATGTACATGCACTTACATTAACTTGAATGCTTTCATGAAGCATAGAATCGATTTTTCTCTGCTATCGCACTCGATGTTTCAATAGATTTAGCGTGGAATTTTAATTTAAACCCACTGCACATGCCCCTCATTCAATGCCCATACCTTCTGAAAAGTACTATAGAGGTGACACAATGGGTTGAATCTACTAGAGTGCTTAGGGAATTTTTAGCATGAAATAGCTTGTGCTTTTTAAACCTCTTGATCATTTGATTCACTAAGTACTGACATGTGTTTAGTACATTCCAGTATATCACCATGTTTGAAGCTGATCCTTTTTCGGCTGAAACAACTGCTAAAGGTGAGGAAGTCTCGGAGAGGATCTCCCAGGAGGAAATCAAAACCTGGCACACTTTAATTGAATCCACCGGTGTGACCCATAACAGCAAGAAAAGCATGGTCTACCATCCGAAAGCTCCGAGGGGATCCAACAGAACCTCCACAGCAGCCAAATGTTACACCCAACCAAGTTGCCCACCAACTGCTTTTAAATGGCAAGTGCAGCAAGAAACCCAAGAAGATCAGGCTGGACCATGAGAGATATGGTGGTGGCCCTGGTTTCGCTCGCCCCCTCGGCATGGACGAATTGGAGTCCGGTGTGTTGCTGGACTTCAACAAGGAAAAGCAGTAGGGCCTTGACAACATCTCTACTGAGCCGAAGCAACTAAAAAATCTTGGCCAGTAGCAAAAGGAATGGGCTGTCTTGAGCTCTACCATTGCTGCCTTATTCCCACAGGTTCCCAAAGATTGGAGGAACGCACATGTTATGGCCACTCCTGGGACATGGAAAGATCCATCCATCCCAAGAGCTACCAGACCTAATACTCCTTAGCCATACTACAAGCTCTTTGAACGCCTTTTGCTCCAATCGTATGCACCGGATAGACGAAACACCTCATACCAGAACAAGCAGGTTTACGGCCAGGCAAAAATAATCAACAACAAGCACGTACTCAGCCTGAGCTCAACACGTTGGGATGGTTCGGAAGGGCTATGGTAACCGGAGTTGTGTTCGCGACCTCTCAGCAGCATACGACCCACTGTTAACACAGATGCCTACTCCATTAGATCTTGGAACCTTACCAAGGACATCCGCTTGACTGAGCTTATCCGTGGATTGCCGGGGGCTAACAGGGTGTTCTTTGTTCAGCTAGGAGCGAAGAAGAGCGATGGCGTGGGCTCGGGAATGGTCTACCACAAGGGAGTGTGCTTGCACCTCTCCTGTTCCAACATAATATACAACGACCAACCAGGAGTGCAGGAACCTGTCGTTTTATTATGCAGACGATCTTGGAATAATTAGCGCACGGGATGCCGACTTCACAGTTTTGAAGAGAGACTCTCCAGGGCTGTGGATGAACACACTCCTTATTGTGAGGAAGGCCACCTGCGTGCAAATCCATCTACGACAAAGGTGTGTTGCTTTTCCATCTACGCAGCCGTGATGAAGCCAAACGTCAGCTTAAAGTACCTGGTTCTAGAAACTCCCGGAGGCACTGGTTAGCCCTGTCTTACATAGGATTTACTTTGGACCGCACTCTCTCCTTATAAGACCCACAAAATTGGAGGACGGGGGAGTGACAGGTATGTTCACGCCGGGGGTGACATACTTGAACCGGGCTCGCTGGCACCGGGTGGGGTGGGGCCCGACACTTGCCCTAGGGTCGACGGCACTTGCCCTGTGGTACTCATTTGCAGAGTGTTGCCTGCCCTGGTGGGAGGGATCGGCCCATGACGGGAGGCTTCATCAAGCGTTAATGCCTCCGCCGGCTTATTACAGGATGCCTCCATCCAACACAACGGAGAGGACTTGTGTATGGCAGGGGTGCTCCACCGGACGTCCGCCGTGGCGGTGGCGGGCCATGCAGGGGAGGTGGCTTGCCAGGGGTCCGGTTGGAGCACCTGTGCGGACGGGTGCCTGCTGCCGGGCACCTTGGAATAGAGAGAGTTTCTTGGGCGGGGTCCAACCTCTTGAACAGTCTCTGGGGAGGTAAAGAGAGTCGCCTTGTGGAAGGAGGGAATCTTGCACACCAAATAACATATTAGCGGTATGGGGCACTGTGTGAGCATCTCCCGCCTGGGGCTGGCTCCTTGTGGGCTGGGCTGCGGTTTTTGAATCGATTACGATGAGAGCAGAGATGCCGAATATGGGCTTTTCCTTGCGGAGCGTATTGCTTAGGTGGGGCTATATGGAAGCAGATCAGGATATACCTGTGGTTGGGGAACAAGACCACAGACAATGGGAAACACTCTTGTCTGCCCACTGCTGGAGCAAACAATGCACAAACAAAGGACCTTGCGGAAATTCAGTTGAAGCAGTCAGACGTTGTACCATCTCTGGATGGATCATATTTGAGAACCACAGTGTTTGGAACGATAAGAAGACAGAAGAAGTACAGTCCAGTAAGGAACCACTGCAGATGCATTCTGGGGTTGATTAAACACAGTGGAAACAAGATAAATTATTTGACCTTGTCATGAAAAGATGGTAATGTGTCAGTCTGGTCTGTTATTTTAAGCTCTGATACTGTAACCCTTGTTTTTCATTTTCAATTTTTAGGTGAAAAACAGCGCCACCAAATAGACACATGTACTATAGAAACCATTGCAACCTTGTTTGTTGATGTTGGCAAGGGGAAAGAAGAGTGTCTCCTTTGAGGGAAGCAAGTAAGTCTTAATTATAGTCGTCGCCCGCATCAAATACTGGCATATTTCAAGACGAGAAAATACTCAACTAGAACTAAAGAATAGTAACACTAAAATTCTCAATTCCAAATTTTTTACCTAGTAGTCTATTTTAAGGCATTGAAAACAACAACAACAAGGTACATATGCATTGTATTTAGACAATATGACAATTATTTTTGTTTTAACATACAGTCTTGAAATTTTGTTAGCGTAATTAAGAGGATTAAAATGCAGTTTCATATTTCAGGTGGTTAAATATTCACCTTCGTAAAGTTTTATTAGCTTTCGTGGTATTAGGCATGAAAAATTCCTAAAACATATTAAAAAATATCAACCCGTTGTGATGTAGGCAACAAGTTCATATGGACCTCAGCAGATGTTATCTGCACACACGTAAACATAACATAAAACCTTCCATCATTTCCTAGACAATAAGTATATTTACCATTCACTGTGCGTGCTGTGCTGGCTTTCGGAATGGGTAAGACTTGTTATATGTGGTTTTGTTGCCAGGGAGACATAGCGTTTGAGCGCACTCCTCACCTCACAAACCTGGCCAGAACAGACATTGGACGTGAGGAAAGCCAAGTGCTGCCAGCAGTTCTACACTGCGGTGTTGAAAAAATCGGTTGGCAATGTTGAAGGTTGATTTAGATAATAGACGGCGGCCAAAGGACCATATAGAATTTTGACGGAGGTTGTTTGTTACAAGGGTCCAACCTAGTGGATTCATACCACCATGGATGTACATCAACGTATGGGGGGGTTGGCCTTTATACATTTTTTTTTTAGGGTTAAAAAATGCCAAAAAGTCAAAATTGTCCAAAAGAGGTAAATCAGTCCACAATGCATTTCTTTCTTCAAATAATCTATCAGGGAATATATTCCAATTTTACCTTCAAAGGAGCCTACTTTACTGAATTATTTATATAATGGAATCATTCACTTATAAATTTTGGGGGTCAAATGGCCCAAAAAAAAGGTCAAAATTGTTCCAAAAATAGGTAAAATCAGTCGACAGCATTCCTTTTCTTAAAATAATCTATTCAGAACATTTCCATTTACTTGCAAAGGAGTCATATTTAAGTTGGATAGAAATGGAAGCCCATTTCAAATTTTAAAAATTTTGTGGCAAAATGGCTAATCAACTCTTTACCTCCCTAAAAAAGGTGTTATTAAATGTCCAAAAATAGGTAAATCAGCGAAATACATTCATTTCTTAAAAATAATCATTAACATGCACATTCCCTTCAAAGGAGTCATATTTAAGTGATAAAATGGAAAGCCATTCCGATTTATAGATTTTGGGGTAGTAAAATGCCCCCCCCAAAAAAACTTTGTGCAAAAATGGATACCTCAGACCCAATACTCATTTCGCAGTATTTTCAAGGGGAAACATTTGCCGTTACATCTCAAGGAAAGTGTCATAATTACCTTTATTTCTTGTCTATTCTATTTTCATATTAAGATTTCAAAGTGACCCCAAAATATCCAACAAGTGCCCAAAATGGTTCAATACTTATCCACCGGGTGTTTATAATAAGTGGATATAGAAAGCTATTTGTCTTAATTGACAGAATTTGTGGTGAAAATGACCAAGGTCAATAAGTGTTTTTGCATTAACGAAACGTATCACTTTGTCCTACTCTGAACTAGTCTTCTTTGCACAGTAGGTCAAAAGACTATATGCGTGTACATACCACATGGTAAATAGACTGCTAGCCAGTCATAGCTTTCGGAAGCGAAAATTCATCAAAATCAACTAAAATTGGAAACAATTATTGATAAACGTGTGTTGGTTTTGTCCACCATTTTTAATTATTACCCTGTGAATTTATTACAGACTGTCCTCATAAAAAACTATATACAATCAACTAAAATTATAAAAAATATAAACTGTACATTTTTGATAGATATTTGAACTTTATTTGTAAGACAAGGATCCTAAAGCTAATCCGCCGCCTTTTAGTCACCCAATTTGATGGACCCCAAGCGGAGGGATATGGTCAGTTGAACACAAAGGATAAAATACCAATTGGGCCAGTTTCAGCTGAAGGTTCAAGAAAATAAAGTATAAGCGTATATAGCATTCATTGTGGTATTAAACCTTTTCAAAAACAAAGAATATTGTACAGATCAGAGGAAATGTATTATCATGCATGGAACTAATCAATACATTATTTTCAGTGAAAGCACTATAAATTATTATGTTGGGGTTTAAAATGAGGAGACTCACTCTCAGGGGACAATTAATCGTGATAATGATGGAAATTTGGTGAATTTGACGCTGAAACTAATGTAACCGTCTACGCAAGTTGTGTGGACAACGCTGTCTACAGCTTGTTGTGTGTGACAATTAATGCTCTAATGTGGAGGGAAACAACTTACCCGTCCCCTATTCCCCACTGCCTCCAAGATGCCAGGGAGGAATAGGATGAAGAAAAGCAGTGTTCAACAAAGAAGCCAATAAAGGAAAGCGTGGTTGTGTTCAAAAGTCTCAGCTGACTTTCAACAATGGGTGTTTTGATGTTCTAACTTCTGTTGAACTCTAGTTGAGTAGAGCTGAGACAAACAGGACCTGTTTGGAATTGAATTTCCCAATGCTACATGTATTTGTTAGCAATTGCGACATTATAAAGTTATAAGCAGCACTTTATACTTACTTTTTATTTTAATTTTCAATAAAGAATGTCTTGAAGGTGATTTTCAATGGCAACTTTGTTGATATCAGAATAGCCGAAACTGGCCCAACAGGTTTTTCAACTGTCTCAGATAATTAGCCATAACTCTTGAACCAGACCCCCAAATTACACCAACTAAAAATTTCGTGAAAGCTGGAACACTCCTAAAAAGAATCAGTAAAACTCCAGTTGAGATGAACTTAAATTTTTGGCCAAAAAAATTAATCTTTGATTGTATATTTTTTTTGGGACAGTCTGTAGATTTGTATTGAATATTAAATAGTTGTTAGGGCCAGGGTGTTGATTTTTCTAGATCTCGGATGCTAAGTTTAAATAGGCAAAATTACATGACATTTATGATAAGCTAAATTACTTTTTTTATGATTTTTATACTGCATCTTAATATTGTAAAGTATTTTCTTAGGGCTATACATTAGAATATCCAAACTTAGATATTGAATAAAAAAATCAAACTAATAATGTTCTTTGAAATTATTAGTCGAAATTCTGATGAACACAAATTACGACACACATGTTATAATCAGTTTTATACCTTGAATTTTGATATGCAAATTGATATTTGTCCTATCTGGTTCTAAGTTGGAAATTGTTAATTCATTCCACTAGAATTTAATCTAGGCTACTCATAAGGCTTTTTGTAAGTTTAGTATTATACACAGTAATTCATCAAGGGTCTAAGCGTAGGCTGCTCTTTTTTTAATTTTGGCCCTGGGTTTGATCAATATTAACAGCCAAAAATACCCATCAATCTTGTCCCGTTCTAATGCTTAGCCTAATACACGAGAACCCTTATTTTGCTCAACCATGTCGGAGAAATTACATTTTGGACCATTTAAACCATAACTGAATATGCGGTAAAATTGGGAGAGTGACTGTTTTCCCATTTCAGATTATTGCTTTACAAAATGCTCATTCTGACCTTTTGATTAAAACCTAACAAAATTAAAGCAAAACACTCAACCGCGATTAAACCGCGTTTAAAGAAACAAATTGGAGATATTTTCTCAATGTAATTATGCATTAAAGCCAAAATGCGTTCTTAAAGTAATTTGATCATTCGTGTATTCATAGCACTACGAGTAACCGTAAAAGAGGGGATAATAATAACATTATAAAAAACTTTTGATTTACTTAATTTCTTTGTCCCCTACAAGGAAAGTGCATTATAATGGGCACTCATTGTCAACTTTAATGTACTCTGGTTGACGCGGGAATTATGACCTGATTAACAAATTCTGACAAGTAGGGAAATAAGAGCTTTGATGTTTTCTGACCATATCACCCTAAAACTTGAGATGGCCCAATCTTGAGTTACATTTTGATTCGTTAGCCCAATGTGACTACAAAATTAGTTAAATGGGGAATACCTATCATCCATCTAATTAATTATATCCTTTGCACCACAATGCTCATATTAAGTTTTAGAAAGAGGAAAGAGGTCTGCTTATGGTCTTGCTTTACTTTTTAAAAAGACTTTTTAGACACCATTTTGACCCCCAAAAATGTCTTAATGAAATGGCTGCAGGGGATTATATAATCATTGTCCCTTGGAAAGAAATAAATGAATTATGCCCCTTTAACCCTCGCTTACCGGGGGGGGGGGGGGGGGGGGGTACCCTATAGTGAAGTTTTGCTACGATGGGCTAAAATGCCAGAAGAGTTGGCAAAAGGCCTCAGAGTAAGAATTTTATGATCCTTCCAGTCCATTGTAGCGAAAAAAAAATGTGAAGGTCAATGTCGAAAGGGTAGGGGGCGGGTGGTTGCCATCCAAGACTATTTTATGGTACATTATGTAAATTATTATGACCAAAGTATGGATCTCTAAAACTCTTATATTTATGTAAAAATAGTCAATTGCCATCATTTAGAGCGGAAAGGGAAAAAAATGCATAAAAATCCGATATTCCTAACTTTTTTAGCGCAAAATCAGATTTTTCGCCATTCTCTATGGAAACATCACAATTTGGCCGACTCGTGGACTTTATGACGTCTTGTGACGCCATACTAGGTTGGTTATTGTTTTGGATTAAGGAAAGAGGACCATAGCTCCATGTGTATCAAAAAACCAAAACATAGGGTGCTTTAGAAACGAATTCTCAAGGCTCCCCCGGTAATCCATGTTACAAAAAAGTTTGGTATAAAAAAGAGGGTAGTTTGAGAAAAGAGTGTTTGAATAATTTATAGTTTTGGACAAATTTGAATTGTTGGCTATTTTGGACCTACCAAAGTGTCAATTGAAATGGCTAGCACTCTATTAATTATTAGTTCTTGGGAAGTAAACTGTACATGTTCCAAAAGATCGTTGAGAAAGGGAAGGCATTATGCTCGTTATGGATTTGGTAATTTTGCTGGTTTTTTTGGCCAATTTGACTCCAGAATATATATATTGACTGGCTATAGCACTCAATCAGGTCATTTGTGTTCCCGTGGGATTGTACACCCACATGTTTGATGAAAATTTTGAGAAAGGAAAAGAAGGCAATATGATTGATTTTACCTATTTTTGCGGACTATTTTGACCTTTTTTGGCAATTTTTTACCCCAAATTAAAAAATTAGAATGGCCAACAACCCAACGCCATTGTATGTCCCATGAGGATTGCGATTCCACAGGGTTGGCGGTTTGTACCCCCCCCCCCCCCCCAATTACGCGTCAAAAAACTTTTTCTGAGCACTTTTTGCCTCAACGGCCGGCCGTCTATAATCTAGTTGAACTTTTATCATTGGTAACAATGTTAGAATTATTAAAATCACCAAAAGAGCAACACTTTAGCATACAAGGGGAGTCCTTATGGACCTAAGATTTGTTGCTGGGCATCTTGTATTAGAATGTAAAAATATTTGTTTACAAAAATTTTTGTATTTGTTATTGTGCAGTTTTTGGTGAAAATATAAAGCTGAAATCCACTGCCTTGTTTTGTTACATATACCTGCTGGTAAGTGATGAGAAGGGGGTATTTTGAGGGTGAAGTTAAAGGTATAAAGATCCAATCAATTATTATTGTGTAAAGCTCTCAAGGATGGAAAAAAATCTCAAGAGTTTTAGAAATTTTTTATACTGTACTTGCTTGGTGAGAAGAGTGGAAATATGTTAGGATGAAGGTCTTCAAAGGTCATTATTGCGTCATAAGAGTAAAGAACATTATGCTGTTGCATTGTATTTTTCCTCAATGGGAGTGTGACTATTTGTGAAAGTATTGTAGGTCTGGGGGGTCAAAGGTAAAATCACTGGAAAATTCTTAGGGGCAACTGGGATACCTTTTACTGTGCCAACACCCAGAGGGATACAGTGCAAGTTTCACTCGTTCCTGTCATGGAGTCATGTTGTGTGAATTTAATAATTGGGGTGAAAGGGCATGTGGGCCAATTAAAAGGGCCTCTGTGTGTTAATGAGCAATTGAGTGTGTCAAATTTGGTGCTGAAAATTTGAAGGTCATTCCGAAGTCATGTGGGGTGATCCAAGTTCAAATCAATACAACGTGGTGGTATGGTCAATGAAACCTGGTGTGTGTAATCAGCATTTGATACCAAAATTTCCAGTCATTTCCAGGTCATCTGGGGTTATCCAAAGTCAACAAGGGTCAAATTGACTCAAAGAAGGATAGCCATGATCAATGCTGCAAAAAATTTTGAAGGCATTTCAAGGTATGGGCGCAGTGTCCATATTAAATGGTTGTATGGTCATGAAACTTGGGTGGTGTAGTCAACATTTTGCTATGATCTTCAATTCATATTCTTAAACGCCAGGGGGAAACCTTTTTAAAAAAAGATGTATGAAATATATATATTGACAAAAGTTACACAAATTACCGAAACAATTTTTTTTTTAAGCCTTGGTACTATTTTCCCCAATATTCAGACAACTCCGATTGCCCCTGTGCCTAGAAGTGTATGAAGGGAAGATGATGAGAGAAATCCAGAAGGTGTGGAAAAGATCGAGAAGCTCTCCAGCGGTGTAACGGAGGGGAAGGGAAAGCCTGGATCTCTAAGTCTATTAGGTAAGGGGATGAAAAACTTGCATCCGGTCTCACTTTTACCTGATATATGGGGACCCATCTAGGGTATAAGTGAGGCATGAAAGTAAGGGTCCAAAAAGCAATTTCGAATTTTTAGACCCAAGGGCTACATTCAAATCATTTTTTGAGCCCACCTTAAAAAATTTCAGGGTCCAAATGCAAACATAAACATAATGGACATTGGGATCCTTTGAAACGACCACCACTGTGCCCCGCCTTCGACTAGAGGGTGCTAGTCTGGGTTGATTGAAAGTACATTCAACATACATTAATGATGTATTTCAGTCACTCATTCTGTCTGTATGAATGACCTGTCTGTTATGTCTGCTTGTTTCCCTTTCTGCCTCTCTGCCTGACTCTGTGTTGGTCTCTGTCTGGATGTTAAACGTTACATCGAACGTTTTTTGACAGTTCAAGATTCAAATCCAATGGCAAAACAAACTTGGTCATAGACTGCAATAGGAACTATCATTCTGTTAATGAGGTCCGAGTTCACATTACCAAGGTCAAAGGTTCCATCTCACATCAAGTGACATAGAAAAATCAAACCAGCCAAGTGATGGGTCAGCATTGTTCCAGCATTACTGGGGCATCCCACACCAAAAACACTTCCATTCAGTACGCAAATTCACACCGTACATTATATGCACAACTGCATAATTCAAGTGGGATGCCCCCAAGCTATGGCATGCAAGTGAGGTGTTTGAAAGTGTAAAGCTCGAATTAAGTGTAGACATCAGGAGAAGGATGATCATTGGATGGCTTGTCTTTCGTTCTTATCCCACCAATATATCTGAAAATATTAACATACAAATATCAACCTACATGCTTGAATAAAAGTAAACTACCTATGTTTAATTCCTTTCAAAAAAGCATTTCAAACTAACATGGTTTAGTTTGCCTTATTTGAAAGATTTATTTCTTTTCTTATTTGCAGATTTGAAGCTCCGTGAGTTCAGGGAAACAAGTTGATCCACCTCGTGCTGGAGAGGACTGGATTGATATTATGGTTACAGAGGTCAGTCTAGCTAGCAATTGATATCATGCAATAGTACAGATTAGAGCTGCATGTACTTGGTCTGTCAAAACTTTGACCAAGTGCTCAAGACGTGCCAATTTACCCACAGTGTATGAATTAATTAGTAAATACTTCTGATGTCAGAAACTTCTACATTTGGGGTGGAAAAGTGGATAACTTATGAAAACATCCAATACTCGGTGTTATGCCAGTGGTGGAATTGGAAAGGGATTGATTGATTGGTGATCGAAGGACTGATCGAGTTTAATTTTGCACTCTGGACCCATTATTCTACCATTGAGATTTGAAGTGCAGAAGTAATAATCAGGATCAATGTGCTTTGACAACCTACTGCATGTATGGGGGATGGTTGAGATTAAATAAGATTATAATATTGGATGTTATTTTCATTTTGCAGTGGTCAGAATATTGGATATTCACTTTAATATATTGTTATCATTGCATATATCAAATGTTCTATACCATGTGTTGCCCCACCTAGAGAGCCATGCAACTGGTGCATTTTTTGTATGTTCTAGTAGGTCTCTATAGGCACCCTCATCTGCACATAAAAATTACGGTACACCCACACATTGTGAACTTTAGAATGCGAACAGTTCACAATTTGTCCTCACCAAGTTTTGACATTATTTGATTGAAATACAAAGAGCTGTAGAGTAATTTTACAGTAATGCTAATCTTTTGAGTTCTTGGTTTTTGTATGGATTACAGGTTGTGGATGGTAACCGTTTCTATGCACACTATGCTAACCCACAGACCATGAGTTTATTGACTGACCTTATGAAGGATATAGAGACAGATCAGAGCTTCAGACAGTATGTAAGTATACGATAGCAGCTGTTTATTTCTAGTGGATTTATATATAAACTAGATATTTATTGACCTATTCAGATTTTTAAAATGCAGGGGCAAGATTCACAAATTTTTCAATGGTACATTTAGTACCAGAGGGTGTTTTGAATCAATCCCATGATGCATAGCAATGTGCCTATACTGTACTGTACTGTACTAAACACACATCAGAACTTAGGGATAAAAAGTGTTCCAAAAGTTTAAGAACCACAAGATATTTCAGAATCATGCTAAAAATTCCCTAAGTACTAACGCTTTGTGGACTAAGTCAGGGTTTTATGTGTTAAGAATAGGATTTTTGCGGAATCACATGACCCTATTGTGGTGATATTTCCCAAAACTGGTGTATTGTGGAATTGACTCAAAACACCCTCTGATTTAGTACTAAAGCTGATTTTTCAAAATTATTGCAGCCTAAAGTGTCACAGAACTTTAGGTTTTTCAGTAATTGAAATCAAATGGGAAACCAGGGGCTGCTGAAATAATATCTAAGGTAGTGAGTTATGACATGTTCTAAGAATGCCAGCTCCGGCTATACCTGGTCAGCAAGTACAATAGCCCGACATAAGAATGCATGATCGATGTCCGAACAATTGTGTCTACTCGGACTAATATTAACATTGTCTGACTACTTCGAGAATTCTAACATTGCATCTTGCCTGTGTTGAAGTATATGGGATGTTTAAGACATATGATGTCCTTTGTGAATCTGGCCCCTGCTCCTATATGCCTTGATGATTTTTATAGTGCATATTTGAAGGGTTTTAAAATTTCAAGGTCCAAAGTCAACTAGGGGTCATTTGTGGTTATAAAAACAAACTGAAAAATGGATAAGTGCCTTTGTGTCTACAGAAAGAGATGAGTATTTTACCAAAGTTACTCAGAAAAATTGCTGCAGGGAGGGTCAAGAGGTCAAAGGTCATGTAGGAGTTATTTGAAGAAAACATCCTATTTTTAGAATTCTCTGTACATATTAAGTATGTTATAATATTATTCCTTTTGAAGTGTTTTGAACAATAAACAAACTTGAAACTGCAGGTTGCTGTATGGGTCTTTACATGTCGAGTCAGTAGTTTTGGCACATTTTTTTACCTTTGTCACAGATTTATATTCACATATGCTGTTAGGCTACCAGAATTATTTACAAATTCAATTTTTTAATAAATTTTTATTATTTGCATTGAAAGTTAAAGAACCTAGAAAATTTGAATTTTCAGAAAAATCTGTGCCATTTTTTAAGCTTTTTTTTGCATATTGAGAATGCTTGCCAATTTATCATATCACACCTGAAATAAATAAGATAAAAAACAACATCTTTGTATAATATTTTCTATTAAGCATGATAATTTATTCAAATGTGCTTCCATACAGAGCCAATTGGGGCAGCAGGCAAATTCAAAACTTAGTTTTGGGAATTCTTTTTACTGTTGTCCTATAAATCTCTGAAACATTCTCAATATGTGTTCTCCAACCAATCAATGGAAAAATAGAGAAATTTGTATCAAAAAATCATTACTGTTGTCCTATAAATCTCTAAAACATTCTCAATAGGTATTCTCCAACCAATCAATGGAAAAATAGAGAAATTTGTATCAAAAATCATTACTGTTGTCCTATAAATCTCTAAAACATTCTCAATAGGTGTTCTCCAACCAATCAATGGAAAAATAGAGAAATTTGTATCAAAAATCATTACTGTTGTCCTATAAATCTCTAAAACATTCTCAATAGGTGTTGTCCAACCAATCAATGGAAAAATAGAGAAATTTGTATCAAAAAATCATTTTGTTACTTGAAGTTTTAAAATAAAAGTACTGTTGGTCTTTTATAAGTTTATAAGCCATATTGGCACACAATATCATTCCCATTGTTCTGAAATGACTATTCTTCTTTTAACAAACCTCTTAAAGGTCCATGGCCCGATCGCTAATAGCCTCGTCCCCAGAAGCCCCAGATTTTACCGGAAGTGGTCAACATTTTGGTATCAGAAGGAAGCTACTATTACTAGTTATGAGCGAAAATGTGACCCATTTTGGTAGACCAATATTTTACACAGTACTCTATGGGGCTTACAAAATCACGTTTTTAGCTCTCGCATCAAAACGGATTGAAATATAAAAAAAAAAAAAAAAAAAATCAATAGGTATTCTCCAACCAATCAATGGAAAAATAGAGAAATTTGTATCAAAAAATCATTTTGTTACTTGAAGTTTTAAAATAAAAGTACTGTTGGTCTTTTATAAGTTTATAAACCATATTGGCACACAATATCATTCCCATTGTTCTGAAATGACTATTCTTCTTTTAACAAACCTCTTAAAGGTCCATGGCCCGATCGCTAATAGCCTCGTCCCAAGAAGCCCCAGATTTTACCGGAAGTGGTCAACATTTTGGTATCAGAAGGAAGCTACTATTTTTCTCATTTACCCTGTGAAATCTTAGGGCTAAAAGATGTTTGGTTTGGAAGTTATGAGCGAAAATGTGAACCGTTTTGGTAGACCAATATTTTACACAGTACTCTATGGGGCTTACAAAATCACGTTTTTAGCTCTCGCATCAAAACGGATTGAAATATCGGTGCAAAACTTTACAGATGGGGTTTTGGAGGAAGGCCAATCTATTAAGATGAAAACTTAATATCTTTAAATCGGGCCATCCCCCCCTTTAAGAATTTTATGCAATATTGCACAATGGAATCATAATAAAAAATGTGAAGTTCAACATATTAGTGACATTGGAACTTCCCGCCATTGTTAAGTTGTTAAATTCGGCATTTGTTATTTGTTCATTACATAACAGCCATTAGGAAGTAAGCCAGTAGAGGGGCAGTATTGCTTGGCTCCATACAAAGACCAATCTGAAGAGGTGATGTATTACAGAGCTAGGATAGAGACAACTAGCGAGAAGAACAGGGAACATGTAGAGGTAAGAGCACTATGTGTCCCACAATGCTGATTATCCACTTGACCGTAGAGGGCGTAGTATTACATCCTGCAGAACTTCTATGCCTAAAAGATGACATAGTAGTAGTAGTAAAACCAAAGTTTTAACACATTTCCCGGACTTTGGGCTATTTCTTTCCTGGACTTTGGGTTACTTCTAGCCCAGATTAGCTTCAGCGGTTCCATTGTTTTAGGCCAGTCAACTTGAACCATTACTAAAAACTAGCGAGACATAGCAATTCTGACAGCAGACTGCCCTAGATTTTCTAGCCAGAGTGTCTCGTCTCAAGGCCGTTATCAATGAAACTGCAACCCGATATCAGCTCATGTGCCCACACGTTTGCCGACGGGAGGTCAGTAATTGCCAATCTTTATCCCTAAAGTCCCTGGTGTGTGAGGCCCATGAATGTGCCTAGCACAGGTCCAGGGAAAGGGTTAAATCCGGTTTTGTCCCCGTGAACAGGGGTGGCCGGATTCACCTCCTACTCGCAGCAACCACCCTTACTCCCTCCTTCCATTTCACCTGATTCAATGCAACCTCCACCCTCAAACCAACCCTCCTACTCTCCTCCTCCACTTGCTTCTTCCAAGTCTTCTTTGGACGTCCTCTCCTCAAACCTCACACCTCAAACTCAAAAGCCCTTCTTAAAACATGCCCGTCATCCTTCCTCAGCACGTGCCAGTACCAAGGTACACTATTCGCCTTCGCCAAACGGTCCATCGCTTCTTCCAAACCCAACATCTGCAACAAGTCCTCAGTCCTCATCCTATCCATCAACTTCACACCACACATTGCTCTTATCATTGCTATCTCTGTCCTCCTCAGAATCCCCATCTCATTTTCGCTCAGACACCACATCTCAATCCCATACAACATCACTGATCTCACGCAGCTCTCATACACAGACCTCCATCTTCAAAGGATATCTTTTCCCTGCAACAACTCCCCACATTCCTGACTTCACCTACCCATACCTACTCTAGCTGTCACAGCACTACCCCCCGCGACCCCCACTAAACCCTGTCCCCCAGGTATGTGAACTATTCACCGATTTTTTTTTTCCCCACATCATCACACAACTTTTCCTCCTGTTCCAACCATCCCTCCAGCACCCTTCTAGCATCTCCCCACACATAAATCTCTTGCCAAACTTGGAATTGGGTCACTCTCTTCATCTTTGTGCATTTCCTGTGGATCATTTCCCACTTTCTCCAACCACATGATTTGATTCACTCGCTTCCCAAATACAACCAAATGGGGCTAACTTGATCACCACCAACGCCCATCTCCACCTGCTCACCAACATTTTGTCTTCAACCCTTACTCTCTAAAGCCACCTTCACATTTGCAAAATTTCTCCCTCAGTCTCAATGTCTCACTCATTAAAACTAAGTCATCAGCATACAACATTCACTATCATACCCTCTTTTGCATCTCGTAACTATGTCAATCACAATTGCAAAAAACCACCGCGAAAACATAGAACCTAATGCCACCAACTTTACCTCAAAACTACTCAGGAAAATCAAATCCCCTCTCTAACCCTGTCTTTGCCGCCTCATACAAACTCATTCACTGATCTAACCATTACTTCGGTACCCTCTTCTTCCTCATGCCACTCAATCACTTCCTCGGGTATCTAATCAAATGCCTCTCCAAGTCAACAAAACACATATATACCAATCCATATTACCAGAGAACTATTTAGAAACTAATCATTTTATCAATGTTTTATGGAAATTTTGTGTTAAAAAATATTTTTTGATCTGTTTAAAATCCATAGAAAATCCAACTATTTAACATTTACCTCCTTGTTGGCCATAAGATAAAGAAAGCAAATTACATTCCTGATATTTATCTTGCTATATTTATACAGTTGAGGACCTCGACTGTCTTTCTTTCTGTACGGTTTTTTTTCCTTTTTTTTTTCTTTTCTTTCTGCAAGATGCTAATATCTCCGACATGGAACATTCCATATGATTAAAAAACTGGTCACAAGAAAAGTCATGCACACAAACTTTTGAAGAACAATTGGTGTCAAAGGTCACGATAGGGTCACAGGCGTCAACAACGTTAACCATGCAAAAAATCTAGAATTAGCTCAAATCTCAAAACTAATGCTGTCATCTTGTAGGACTTGATCAACACTACAAAAAAGTCAATTATGATTTTGTCATATGACACATGATTAGGGGTCAGAGGTCAAAATACATCAAATTACGTTACACTTCAAATCACTACTCCTACAAAAGTTACTTAATGAAATTTTGATCAAAGGTCATCTGGGGTCACTAAGGTAAAATTGTGTGTAAAATTTAAAACAAGGTCAAATAGAAAATCTTTTTATCCCATCCTGTAGGACTTGATGAGAGGTCAATAAAAGTCAATTATGACCCCATCACTTGACCCATGGTTTAGGGGTCAAAGGTCAAAATACTTCCAATTATGTTACACTTCAAATCACTACTCCTTCTACAGATTACATAATATGATCATGTTACCTTGTATGTGGTGTAGTTTGACATCCCCTACAAAAGTTACTTAATTAATTTTTGATCAAAGGTCATCTGGGGTCACTAAGGTCAAACTCCTTTACTGTGTGTAAAATTTAAAACAAGGTCAAATAGAAAATCTTTTAGCCCATCCTTTATGAGTTGATGAGAGGTCAATAAAAGTCAACCATGACCTCATCACTTGACCCATAGTTTAGGGGTCAAAGGTCAAAATACTTCCAATTATGTTACACCTCAAATCACTACCACTTCTACAGATTACATAGTATAATCATGTGACTCATGGATGTAGTGTAGTTTGACACCCCCTACAAAAGTTACTTAATGGAAATTTTGATCAAAGGTCATTTGTGTTCACAGGGTCAAAGTTCTTTTTTACAAAATTGCTACTCTCATCCGGACCAGATAACATTGCATGGTCACATGACTCATGCATATGAAGCAGCTTGAAATCCTTCACCAAAGTTGTGCTCGGCATGGGGTCAAAGGTCATTAAGGGTTCACTTCTGGTCTGAGTATCCTCGACTGTGTTCAGATCTGTACACAGATCTAGTTTCTTATTTCATCTATGTTGCTATGCAGTCTAGTCTTCTAACCAGCAATGGTGGGGAACATGGCATCCAGCTATTATTACACCACTACTTTCAATTACAACCTGCAAACCATAGTATAACAGGGTTTTTATTATTAGGGGAGTGGGGGGTCCACCCATCTGGGCAAAAATTTGGTCCACACCCCCTCCCACTTTACATTTGTCACCATTTTTGGCCAGAGCTTCCCCTATCTGTATTGAGTCCTTGCTTAATTTCTAGACAGACGCTGAAAAAAGACTTGGAACATCAGCAAATAGGTGTAAATTTAGAAAATGTTTTTATTGCACAAAAAGTTTGTACTATGTCCACTAAGGGGACAGCAGTAAGTCCCCAAAATGCTCCCCCCCCCCCCCCCAAAAAAAAATAGTAATAAACCCCTGTGTAGAACTCACAGAGAAACAGGAAATGGAAAATACTGTCATTTATGAATACTTATTTGGGGTGTTTGTATACGTTCTGCAATACATATAGTGTTAAAATATTTTGTTTTCCACGTGCAGTGTGTGACATTTCTGTCTGGCATAAGTAGTCTAGATTCTCCTCTATATCTGAAAAGTCACTTTTATTGGTCAAAGTTGAAAGTCCCAAAGAACATTCAAGTGAATTGGTTGCTTTTGTTCTTCAGGTATTCTACCTAGACTATGGTAATGTGGAAATTGTGCCAATTTCCTGTCTCTATGAGATGCCTAAAAAGTATCTGGACATTCCTTTCCAGGTAAGTGTTTAGCTCAACAGATGTCAAGTTTCTCCTAATTCTAAAACAAGTCCTTATTCCATACTGTGTATAGCCTATAATGATATTCTGTGATTTGCTGTTAAAGTATCTTTGTGACCCTATATGATGGAAGAGTATTGTGTGTTGTTAAATACTAATACTTCCTCAGGTTTTTTGTGTCGCCTGCCCTAAGGCAGGAAGACACATAGGGATCACTTTGTCCACTGTAGTTGTTGTTGTTAATGTCTGTTGTTGTGAAAAGGTTAACATTTGCCTGTAATATCCACATACTTTGATGGATTTAAACCATTATCATGTTTTGAGGAGTCCAAGTGTGGGAAAATATCGGATCCAAAACAAGATAATGATAAAATTGGATGATTTACGCCCAATATTAATTGGTCTCGCTATGAGTTTTAAAATATTATTGCAACTCATAGCTTGACCAATTAATTTAGGCTTAATCGATCCAATTTTATATCAAACTTGGGTCACAGGTGCAACATGGCATCCCCCATTTGTTGATGAGGTCAAAGGTCACCAAGGTCAAAGGTCATGTGAGGTGAAGTGTAAAATAGGCTGAAAATGTAAAATTGACCTCATTTGAAAAGTTGAAGTTCAATTGGAACCAAACTTGGTTTATGGAGTTTACATGCAAACCCTCATATGTTTATGAGGTCAAAGGTCACATATCAAGGTAAATGTGATGTTAGGCCTATCATTCACAAACCGCGATGGCAGGCGACACAAGTGGTCCGAGGACGATGTATTTTTTGTAATATGCTGATGGTTACCTGACCAGAATAAAAAACATGTTACCCAGTTACCTAAAGGATTATGTTTTATGAATAAGATGTTAAGGGTTTTTTTGGCTATGCAGGGTTAATATTTGGCAAATTGTGATTATAATTTAAAGTTTTAGCTTGAAATATAAGCTTTCTCACCCACAAAACACAATTTCTCAAAAGGTATAAGGGATACCGACTTAAATTTGGACCAGATGTTGCTCTATTGTGGTTCTTGAGATTGAACTGAAATTGATGGATTAAGTTCACAAGAAGGCATTTTTTTCACACAAAATGAAAGTCAAATTATTTTTTTAAATTTTGGCAAAATATGTAGTTCATTCACAAGATGTCGATCATACTAGCAATTTCCCTTTGCATCGACTTGATAACATCAATAATTTTTGAGTTAGAATGTTGCGTAAGCCAAGTTAGCAAAATAGAGGATCCAATAGACAAAAAATCAACTACATGCGTTTGTCAGGTTGATGAATAATGGCACAAGTCCCACAGGGGCGCGTGCCATTACGAGTATGGTCAAAATGAGGCAGTGCATTGATTTTTTGCCAATGCACAAGAAACTAAAAATATACAGACATTAACCTAATTCATAAATTTATTGCAATAGTCAGCACACATTTTTACAACAACAAAATCTGAATACGTTATAGAATCCAATGCAGAAATGTTTGCAAGGAAATAATGCAACAAACCCGCCCATAAAAGGGCTTCAATCCAATGTCGTGCGCAGACGTTCTAAACTCACCACGTACGCTCATTTGCATACACACCGTGCAGTGAACCCCCCCCATATGAATGAATGATTTTGTCCCATAATATTTCTCCTATTAATATAAATGTTTATGGGTATTGCTTGTGATATGGTGAATCTGATTAAATGAAAACATGCAGATTCATGAAAGCATGCTATCACATGCCAACAAGAAAACCTATAATTGGGTATTAAGGTGCGTGTTACGATTGTCTTTGGGGATCCCCCGATTACCAGGAAGTAGTATCGATTTTGATATCAAATGAAAGGCCGTATTTTTCTCATTGTCGTCCTGAATTTTGAGCCCTCAAATCATTCATTGCAAGATATAAACAAAAAAACCGCCGTTTTAATGGTTAACCCTCAATATTAGACAGTATTGAATAGGGCTTTGCAATGCGCATTATTGCTTCTACCATCAAAACCGCAAGTGCGTTCCCACGGTACTTGATGGGGCGTAGTACAAGTGCCAGGCCTTATATCAAGTAGAGAACACAAAGAATAAATAGAATCAAGCACCTTTAACTTAAAATTAAAAAATGGTGTCGACGAAGATGAAGTTATTCTGAAAAATGTCATTTTGTTTTTGATTTGACCAAGGCTTTTGAGTGTGTACTTTGTGGCATCAAATCATACCTCCGCATTCCTGGTAAGCGTCAGTGGACACCCAGGCTAAACAAATGCTTGCCCGAATAGCTCAAACCAACAAAGCGATGTCTGCTAAGGTAAGTGCCAAGTAGGCAAATGCTTGTATTGCCTGTTATAGCTGGAAGACACAGAGAGATGCTCAAGTAGATCTATCCAGACCAATGTCTGCTTAGGTGATTGCCAAGAAGGGAGGGTGTACGTCACTTTGTAGGTGGTAGGGGAAGACACAGTCAGATATTCCAGACAAATGTTGCTAAGGTGGTGATGGCCAAGAAGGGAGGGTGTGCGTCACCTTTGTAGGTGGAAGACACAGTCAGATCTTCCAGACCAATGTCTGCTAAGGTGATTGCAAGAAGGGAAGGGTGTACGTCACCTGTTGTTAGCTGGAAGACACAGTCAGCAGATTTCTTCAAGACCAATGTTGCTAGGTGATTGCCAAGAGGGGAAGGGTGCTACGTCACATGTAGGTGGAAGACACAGTCAGATCTTCCAGACCAATGTCTGCTAAGGTGATTGCAAGAAGGGAAGGGTGTACGTCACCTGTTGTAGGTGGAAGACACAGTGTTTGCTTGTACGGTCTGTCTTCCAGACCAATGCCTGCTAAGTTGCATGTCAGAAGGAAACTATATTGTTTGTCACTTAATATAATGTTAGAATTTATGCTTTTTAAAGTCCAAATTTTTACTCTGGTTTAGTCTTTGTCAAAGACGCCTCGCATTTATATCCACCAAACCGCGAACGCGCCGAAGGCGTGAGGCCAAGCGGAGCGAGGCTTCTTTGCGCAAATTGGTATTGCCCAGTGCAAGCATAATGTATCAATAAAAGCGGTCATCGGAAGCACCGCCCAATTTCATCGATGGACCACGTTTTTTCGATACTGCCAAATCGATGACGTCGCCCGTCAAAAGTACCATATCGATTTTTGCTAGGCTAATAGGCATTACGTTAAACAAAAAATCGGGGGGGACGAAGTTCTTGACAGATGCGAGAGTGCGCGTGAGTCCGTACGATATGTGAGATGCATGGCAGATGGGCTTAGTTTAGCCCAGCCTCTGCAGAAATAAAAGTCCCCAGTAAGGCTAGTAAAGTATTCCCACCTCCCTGCAAAACACACACTGAATATGACTTCGACTAGGGCATAAGTCAGTTCATGTTATCAAATATTGTACTGCAGTGACCAGCAAAATTGCCATCACAGACATTGACAAGTGATTTTGAACATTAAATGAAATGATGAATCCTGACCCGCGCATCAACATGCCACGCAAATGTGATGTGTGGCGACAGCCCAAAATTCAAGACAGAAGTACATGAAATCCAGTTCACAAATTCACACCGAGAATGTAGGGGAACACGCACATCCTAGTATAGACATTGAAACTTACCTCGGGAATTACATGTCTTGAAAGGCCACCTATTACTGCACAATGTTAAAGGCTAAACTTCGGCCGAACCATGGCGAAGATGCACTCGAAACTATTGTAAAATACAAATCCGTTCACTACATGACTGTAAAATTCACATATAGTAAGCGGAATCACATCAGTACACTTAAGCCGTAGATTCAAATACACTAATGTAGTCATATTCAGCAAAGTACAGTAACGTGTAGCGAGCTCAAATAATCCTACACCATGTACACCGGGATCCTACAGTCTACACAGTGACACTGACAAAATGATGCATGTAAATTCCACCATGATTTTCACCGTGCCGTTTTCACAGCAGCAAAAGTGTTCGCCATTTTTACATTCCCAAGCCTGCATCACGGATCCTGGCTGTATTCGCCCCGGTATTCGCTTTGTTTTAAATCGGTTACAAAACCAATAATTGAATGGTTATTGATCAGTTCCAATAAATTTGTATTATAGGAACAATTTTAAGCGAACGATGACGTCATCATTGACCAATATCAAGGATCGCTATAGTTTCGGAAGAAATATCCCCCAAAAAAAATGAGGTAAACAAAGAAAAGAAATATTTGCGAAAAGGCTTTGATTACGACTGAACTTTGAGCGGGCCAGGGAGGGGGCGGGACTCACCACAAATTGAATAAATAATCAAAGCCTTGATAAAAGGCTTATAAACTATTTTTATCAAAAATTTTTGTTTTTCTAAACAAAGAACTTCTTGGTAATATGTGATTAGCCGTTTTACTTTACAAGATGCATAATTTTGTTATCCACAGAGTGCAAAGGTCTTTTTGTAACAGTGATCATTTGAATTAGAGAGTACACTCCTGTGTTATACATAGAAATGTGAAGGGTTATAATGAAATTATGCCAAATGTATCGGTTCTTAATGGCGGTGTTTCCATTGTCGGTGGGGGTTCGTGTGGAGTTGTTGTATGAAGGACATTGACTGGTGACCCTACAATGCACATCAATGAGTACCGGTTTATAAAGGCATTGCTGAGAGGCTGACGAACCTTATGTATGAGGTAATCCTGCTTTCCAGCTCCTGTGTCTATATATAAAAAAAACAATGTGGGTTCTTACAATTTCACACAAGCAGAAAAGCAGTAGGAATTTATGATTTGGGCCGATATAAACATTGTATTTCTTTGCTCAGTAGTGTTTGATTTGAAATTAAGGATCTGCTAGGAGATGAGATTGAAGTGATCTGTATCTTTTTTATACTTGATTCATATATCTTCACAATAATCACTATCATAAAATTTCACTTGCAAAGGATTTATTTAAACGTTTCATAAAAAAAAGCAGTAGTTGTGGGTATAATATGGTCAGGAGTTTCTTTATGGAAGAAATGTAAACAAATGGATTTTAACTAAAAGAAATCCACTCTATTTCTTGAATGTATTAATATTTTTTTTTAGTAATTGTATATGGCATATTTATTGCATTTGTATAATGATTGTTGAAATACTTGCATTGTTAATGAATTTGGTAAGTTTCTTCTGTAAAGGTGCAATTTCATGATCATGAAACATTTTATCCCCTGGCCCAAAAGGATATGGGGGGATTTGTTAATAGCAAATCCGTCTTCGATCCGTTCAGTATGTCTGTCTCCACCTGTAACCATCAAACCCCTGTGACAGATCTAGATGACACTTGCACCACAGTATCTTAGTATTCTACTGTACTATAGTCGGGGGGACAGAATAAGCCGACCAATTGCGCTCTGACGTAATTTGACAGCAGAAAAATGTCGCCCGTGGAGAATATTCTGTGAACATATAAAGCTTATGAAACAGAAAGTTTACTTACTTGAATTATTGCGTCCGTGCGTCGAAAACCCGGACTCCATCAAATACAGTCATGTTTTGACATTTTAAATCAATTTTATTTGAACATGCCCCGCCCCATACTACACATTCAAAACCAACACAGTCCGCGCCGCGTTGATTGACAAACCTTACATTCGCGCATTTGGTCGGCTAATTCTGTCCCGGGACTATACTTGCACTGTGACAAAACAGGTCTGTAGGCCAAGGTCAAAGGTCATACTTGCATATTTCAGACTTTGCCAATCTTATCCTCAGAAAAGTGCAACCTCGCTCTCTTACTCTTGCTCAGCAAGTTTTCCGCTCTTCTTCCCCATACCATGCAATGGTCTAACTAACATTCTAATGCTTTTCAAATAAGATTACTGGTTGTAACTAAAAGATGACTTATACAGATCCCAACATCCAAATTTGTCGACACTTGGTATGTGGGTAGTGGTGGAGACAAGTAATAACCCATTGCACTATCATCGTTCTGATTACGCATCATGGTACAAAGTTGTCCTCCTGCTTCATGCATATTGCTGGTATATTTTTATTCTGTCTGGGAATTATATCCACCAACTACAGTCCACGCCACCAGGGGGATTTTGCAATTTTTAACTTGCAGTATTTTTGTTTATGGTTCACTAATATCCTAAAGAAAGGTTTAGTCCCCAAATTTCCCTTGATTTTGACAGGGTATTTTGATGTTATGATTGGAATACTCATATCACACCACACCACCCCCATAGGCGAGTGTTATATATTTTTATAATGGCTCAGAAAATAAAAAAAATATTTTTCTCAAAATAGAAAAATAAATAAGTTTCTTTTACTTAGATCAAATTTTACAACATAAGATTTGACAAACATACTATACCTAAGCCAATGGTTCAGATGATATTCTCTTTGGCACGAAATTTGCACATTTGATTAATCTCTCTGTAAGATAAAGAAAAATTTTTTATTGCAGCGATTTTTGCAACTTGCAAAATTCACAAGACTAATCAGCTATTCCAGATTAATTCCATATTTTTCTAATAACAAAGTCCGCATGTCTGTATGTCCGTATGTTAAATGTCCGTGATAAAAATGTTAACCTGGAACTTTGGGCATTCTTTTTTCTGGATGAGCTAGAGTCGCCAGCCAAACTTTTGGGTATATTGTAGGTGGGGAAACCCCCTATTAACCATGGTCAATTCATACCCCCAGGGTCATCCCCTGGGTCTGTCAGGGGGTGGGGGAAAGAGCAAAGGTCCACCTTACACAGTCCGATGTATTTATGTCCGTGATAAAAATGTTAACCCTCGGCACATTTGGCATATCTTTTTTTTTCTGATTAGCTCGAGTAGCCAAACTGGTATATTGTAGGTGGGGAAACCAAACCCCCCTATTAACCATGTAATTCATACCCCCAGGGTCATCCCCTGGTCTGTCAGGGGGTGTGTGAAAAGGAAAAATGGTCCACATTACCACAGAAATGTCAACATTGTAACCATATTGTTTAACGATTTTTCTGTAGTTCCGTGAGGTTACGATGAGGTAACTTGGTGTACCAAGACGGCGGTTGATGAGTTCTCGACATATTAGATTTTGGGTGTAATTTTTTTTTTTTTTTTTTTTTTTTTTTAATTTTATGAAATTTTCCCGCAAGGCTTGTGTACAATTTATCCTGGATTCGTAGGCGTATAATGATGTAACTAGGTGGAAGGAAGTGGAGTTCTCGACCTGATTAGATTTTGGGCGTATTTCGGGCGTATTTCGGACAATTTAACTATGCAAATGAGCTAATTGATATGCAAATAATCAACGTCAATGCTAGTGGAGGGGGCAAAGTAACCACAAGACAAGTAATTAACAGGTAGTACCCATGTTTTCATCGAAAGGTATTCTTTGTAGTTTTGTTTGTGTAATGTGGTCAATCTTTTGGGTTGCCAGCCTGTTTACATTTCTTTGGAAAATGTGAAATAACAGTTTTTTTGCCCCTTCTAGACCTCGTTTGGTCCCAAATTTTAAAATGTGGTCACATGATTTTTTCAAGAAATAGTGTTGCCAATGTAATAAATTATCATATTTTTCACTAATTAGTGAATTTTTCCGGAATTTTGCATGATGAATTTTTTTCGAGCTAGTGGTGGCCAAATTACGAGTGGAACCTGTGCCAAATATTACGCTGAACTGATTTCCTTTACCTTTACACCAATGTTGCTGAAACATATGCCCTATCCCTTCTGAGAAGTGGAATGCCCCAAATTAACCATATAACACCCCCTAAAAGAGAAATGTGCTCGACCAGTGACCCCAGGTCACACCCTTTCGGACCTTAGCTCTTCCTCTTCCTTCCCAATTTCCCGTTTTGGCTGTTGTCCCACGGACTCTGTTACCAGCAGCGTGCAATATTTATAGCCAAATTACTGAGATTTTGATACTGGACTCGTTGTCGTCTCAATACGGAATCCTCCTACTACTATAAACCATATCTAACTGGATATATACTTGGATTATAAAGGGGTGAATCAAAAAAACCCTACATTCAAATAAAAAATAATTAAATAGTTAAGAATTACTTCTGCTCAAATGTTTGGCGATGGTTATACAGAAGGATAAACAGGCTTTTCAGAAAACGTTGATTGTGGTGTGCATTTAGACTTTGGAAGAATAAGTTGCGCCTATTTTGCTGAGAGACTTAAATACCGTTTGGCCGATTTGGATCCAAGAAGCATGCATCGGTTTACATCGAGTAACATGGTCGTCAGCAGCGATGTGATACAAACATTTAACACCAAATTATTTTAACAATATAAGGTGTGAGAGTAATTGAAGGATGTAAAAATAATAATCCCAGAGATTCAAAAAAAGAAAATGCTAAGTGAAAAAATGCTCAATTTCAAAAGACAAGTCAAGATCAGCTGTGTAATACCACCGTTTACTTTGGCTCCCATGTTTCGTTGTAGGGTAAAACCATGAAATCCTGCTTGACCAAAGTGAAACCATAGAAAGTTTTGTATTCCGCTTTAAAACAGCAGCACTGCCATATTGAATTTTAATTTTATTCCAATTTATTTACAGAAAACTTCAGCTTAGTTCTCTTTTGCAATTTCTGGAGCGCTGGGAGTATACGTATTTGTGCAAAAATAATTACCTTAGAGATGGTAAAACAAAATCTCTGAGCCGTTTCATTATGGGTTCATTTACTGAGACTGATATGGAATGATTTTCAAATACTGGCTCTTTATATTGAATGGTAATTTAATTTTTTGAAGATATTTTACTTATAAGTATGTTACACAATAACCATTTTTATTCCAACTGATATGTTTTTTGTCGAGAAGAAATCGAACTATCTGAAATTTGCATGTTTTGAATATGTCCTTGCTATATGTTTTGTGTTATACGTCGGTGTCAGTTTCTCCGCATTGTATGGCTCAAATCGGCCAAACTGAATTTTTAGGTCTCTCCGCAAATTGTACATAGTTTCTGAACCCAAAGTCCCAAAGACACCAAATAAAAATCTCTGATAGCCTGGTTATCTCTGTAAACACCAAAGCAAACATTGAAGCAAAAATAATGTTTAACCTTTTGAAAAAAATTTTTCCTGAATGAGGGTTTTTATTGACTCACACTGTATACTGGATTTTAATAGCGCAGCGCCCATTTGACGGAATAAACGGAAACTTTTACGCCGTCGGAGAGCTCTTTTTTTAGTATCCTTTTTTGCGGCCAGTGCGGTCATGTGATCTGTGTAGCGGGAACCAAGGTAAACAAAGGCAGCCCGTGCGCACGTGTTGCTGCTTTGACTGCCTTGGACTATATGTGAGTTTGTTACTGTCTTTGTTAGCTGGCTTGCTTGCTACAATTTATATGGTTTAGTGTGTGTATTATTTTATTATTTTGCTTGTGTATACTTTAAAATATGTGAAAATTTTCTGAAAACTTTCTTTAACCGTTCGTGACTCAGTTACCGAGTTTGTTTTTGTGTCTTGACGTTTGCGTACCGGGAGACCTCCACCGCACGCTTGTTATTTTCTGTACGGTTTTTGCGCACGCTATTCCCTCTAGCAACTCACGCTCACCCTGATCATGGCGCATAATTGGGTACGCTGCCCCGCATCCATTCATGATGGACCCTCATCCTTTGTGTGTCGATCACAGGCATGTTCCCGCACCAACCGGTGCTCCTCTTCGGTCTGGACTGTCGGCTGTTCATGGCAACCACGAACATGGGTACTCCGCCCGTTCTGCGTACACAGGGGAGGGTGGTGTAGTCGGGCTCCGCCGGGTTCGACCACGCAGCCGCTACTGCTCTGGGTGCTCCCGAAGTTGAGGTAAGCTTCGGCTTCTTCACGGCATTCCTGATGAGTGGTGGCTTTGGGGCCCCCTGTCGGCGCGCCACCGGCCCTAGCTCGCCTGGTTTCAGCCCTAGGGGCTGCTCCATTGGCATGCTAGCGCGGTCTGCTCTGCCAATCCCCCCGGGGGCTTGGCGGCGGTAAGACGTTCCGGTAGTAGTGAGTGATGATGGTGAGGCCATGCTCGCCCGGGCTAATCATCGCCGCTAGTTTGTTCGCAGCCTAAACGTGGTTGCGGTCCCGGTGTTTCGGGCACTCCGACCGCGACCACGGTGTCCAGTACTTCGGTGTTATGTTTCGGCTACCCTGGTGCTTTGGCGCTCGGCTCCTTTGGCGGGACGCCACAGGGTGTTGCTACGCTCGCTTCACCCCGCATGACTAGCCTTTCTAAGCCAATTTGTGCCTTTCCAGCCGGCGCCACTTGCTGCCCCGGGCCCTTCGGGGCTTGGCCTGGCGAGTGGTGCTCCGCTGGGCTTGCCTCCGCAGATGCCCCATCTGACTAGGTCGGCTCAGGCCTCTCATGCGGGTAGCCTGCTGCGGTAGCTATGTCGGGCCCTCTGGCACCGGTCTCCGCGGCGGGTCCGCCTTTGGGGGGGTACCCGGTGGGTACCCCTGCCTCTGGCGTTCCGGCGGGGCAGCCTTCTTGGCCTCCCCCTGCGGGGACACATCCCCGCTGCAGCCTAACTTCTCAGGTTACACTGCTTCCCCGTACGTGTCTTTTACTCCCACCCCATTCGAGGTCTGGACTGCTGGGTGGTGTCAGCCTGGCATGGTCTTTCGACCGGGGCTTCCGCTTGCGGGAGCCCCTCCAGGCTATATCACACCGCGCCTCGCAGTCGGCTGCCCAGCCGCATGCACCAGGTGCTGTCGGGGGCGCTTACTTCTGATGCCGCTCTCGAGCGCGGCAGTTGCACCGCTGCTGCAGCAGTTTGTCTCCTGTCTGGGAGCCACTCAAGCTTGCGGCGGTACGCCGGTACCGGGCCGGCACGGCGGTGTACCCGTCCACTACCCTTCGGTCTTACTTCCTGGGGACTTGGGTGTCGTCGTCCCAACGCCTTCTCGGCCTGTACCCTCTTCATGGTCGGGCTGGGGCAGTCGAGCCCTATGGCTCTCCCCAGCCTACTCCATTGGCTTTGTCCCAACGGGGGGCTCTGGTGTCCCCGCCGCCAGGTGGCGGCGCCTGCCTTCCCGCTCCATCCGCTCGTTCTGTTGCACTCAGTCCTCCCAGGACTCCTACCGGCCGCATACCTCCGATGTTTCGGAGTACAGCGCTGGCGGGATGACTCGGGCTCGGAGAGAGTCACGTGGGTGATGCTCCTTCGCAGCCTTCGATGTCCGCGGTAGCTTCGGAGCAGGTTGAGGTGGATTCTCTTCCCCGCGTGCCCCCCTCAGGTGCTGTGTCAAGGGCGTCTGAGTCCGCCTGCCTTGCGCGCCCGATGCGGCGTGCGGAGGAGGGACAGCTCCATCCTGGGCTTCCCTATCCTCCCCCGGAACGCGTCCAGGCTTTTACGCTTCCCACAGACGTAGGTCTTCTGTGGAAGCGCTCCGGGGCGGTTAATCAGAAGCTCTCGTCGTACCAGTGAAACTTTCGCCAGGGTCTTTGATAACTACTGAAGAGACTTTTACTCCTTCCTGAGGACTCCCACCATAGATCTTGACCTAGCACCAAGTTGCCAACGGGCAAGGCCGCCCCGACTGGATTCTCCCCCCTTCTGGGAGGAACCAGTTGCGGCACCTGGACCTGGCGGTGACCTCCGGTGTCAGCAGCGCTTTCTCTATGGTCCTCGCCCACGACCTCAGATCCTCGTTGTGACGAGGATGGAGTTTTCTCCTCGGAAGCCTTCGATGCTTTTGACTGTCCTAGCCGCGCTAGTGACTCGACGACGAGGGGCTTCAATGTCTCTTGGCTCGGTCGCCTCAGCTTCCCCTGCGACGCGAGAAATCCTGCTTCACTCTGCGTACCCTGAGCGCCGATCTTGCATCGAGGTCTCTTAAGGCCAAGCCCGAGTCACGGGACGTCCTTTTCGGAGGTTCTTTCGGGGTGATTCACTGCTCTCCTCAGCGGAACGTGTGGAATCGGAGCAAGGCGCTCAAGGAGGCTCAGGCGAGAATCTCTCCCGGGGATCTTCTTTCGGGCTCAGAAGACAGAAGCAGCGCTCGCTCCCTCTATCTTCCAGCCGTGGCCCCAAGCAGCGAAGTCGACACCAGCCCGCAAACCCAAGAGCCCGCTGCCCCGGCCACTTCTTCTCAGAGCCCGGGGCAGGCCGAAGGCTGTCCCCCCTTCCCAACAGCAAGGCGCCTGGGAAGGGGAATAAGCCTTCGTCCTGAGGGCACGTCGGCCGCGGGTCTCTCCCTCGGGTAGGGACCTTACCACCTCCGTTGGCGGCCCAGTCTGAGTTCTTACGTGCGGGAGTGGCCAGCCATTTCTCCCCAGCCATTTGGGCTGAGTGTGGTGGAGCGGGGTTATCGAATAGAATTCACCTTGACACCCCCAGCGACTTCCATGCCGAGACCTACCCCGCTTTCGGGGAGCCAAAGGACCAAGTTCTTCTGGCCGAGGGCTCTTCCCTCCTGGTCGATGGTGCCATTTCCCCTGCCGGACCCCCCCTTCACTCTAGGGGTATTTGGTCGACATTCTTCTTGGCGTCCCATCCTGAACCCTGAAGCCTTTGAATCAGTTCATCAGGCCTAAGAAGTTCAGGATGGAAACTCTCGCGTCAATCCTGCGCTGTCCTTTGAAGGGGAACGGGCGTCGTCTTTGGAATCTGAAGACGCCTACTGCACGTCCCTGTCGCCAAATCCTACCGTCGCTGGCTCAGATTCCAAATCAGGGCCCGTCGTACGAGTGGACTTGCCTCCCCCTTTCGGACCGTCCACCTCTCCCAGAGTCTTCACGATCGTGACCCGGGAAGGGGCGCCTTCCTCAGGCGGCCAGGGGGTCAACCTCTGCATGTACCTGGACCACTGGCTGATCTACGGTCCGTCGCTCGGGCGACGACCAGATGGTCGTTCGAACAATCCGGTTGCTGCAGAGGTTGGGTTTCAGTGCAGCTTCGACCAAATCGGCGGACCCCCTCTCAAGACCTGAGGTATCTGGTTGCACGGCTGCAACTGCTTTCCGGCATTGCAGAACCGACGGCCGAGCGGGTGGATGTCCTTATTCAGTCATCCAACGCGCCTCCATGGCGTTGCTTTCGCAGCCCCCGCTCGAGACTGGCTTCGCCTTCAGCTTGATGGCAAGTCTCGTCGACCTTGTCCCCCTTACTGTCGTCCATATGAGGGCTGCTTCAGATGCACTCGGACGGCACTAACAGGCCGATCAAGGCCCAATCCCTTCTGATCCCCATCAATGCAGAGATCCGGGAACACCTGGCATGGTGGGCTCACCGCCCCAATCTGACTCGGGGGATTTCTTTCCCCGCGCCGTCCTTCGATATTTTACACGACGGACCGCGTCTAAGTCTGGTTGGGGGGGTTTCGCCCCTAGAACGATGCCGCCTCGGGGACGTATGTCCCGACCGAGGCTCAGGTCCCATGTCAATCGCCTCGCATTGTGTGCAGTGGAACGTAACCTAGCTCACTTCGAGGCGAATAGGTGACCAACTCCATTGTCCTAGTACATAACGAGACACTCCCACCTGATGGCCTACATCAACAAACCGGGCGGGACTCGGTCCCGGCCCCTGTTGCCTCGACGCCAATGCGAACAAGCGTGGTGTCCGAGACCTGGGCTCACGATGTCCGCAGTAAACATTCATGGGGCCTTCAATTTTTTGCCGACGATCTGTCTCGCGGCCGGATGACGGCCTCGGAATAGATACTGGACGAGAATGTCGTGCTGGAGATCTTCGAGAGATTTAGTATGTTCCGTCAATGGACCTGTTCGCCTCGAACCTGAGTCACCATCCTCCCTCTGTACTGCACCCGAACTCACGACCCGGGTGCGTAGCAGTCGGATTCTCTGGCGATAGACTGGTCGGGGTTCACGGCCTACGCCCTCCCGCCGATTCCGATTCTACATCGCGTAGTTTCGAAAAATCGGGCGGGAGTCGTGCCGTGTCCTCCTCATCGCTCCCGTTTTTGGCCGAACACCTTTGGTTTCATCCGATGGTGGATCGCTTGTCGGCTCTGCCGCTGCATCTACCGAACCGTCCGGACCTAGTGTCCCTTCTGGACGGAGGGAGCGCCGTCTGTGGCTGGAGCACCTAGCGTTGACTGCGTGGCCATAATCCGGAGCGATGCCGAGATTCTGGCTTTTTCCGCCGAGGGCTGCCTCGCTCATATCACATGGAAAGAAGTCCACCATGGACGCTTACTCTAATCGTCGTGGACCCTACTTCCGCTGGTGTTAGCGACGAGAGGTGTCCTCGACTCGGGCATCTGTAGCCCAGATCGCTGACTTTCTCACTGATCGCTTGAGCTCAGTGACCTTTGAAACGTTCGACTGTTAGAACTACAAGTCCGGTATCCTAGCGATCCATAGTGTTGCGACGACGGATCTACCATTAAGGACGCATGGTTCGATCCGTCTCCTCCTAGAGGGATGTTTAATACCCGACCACCGGCGTCAGGCTAGGCGCTTTCTCTATGGTTCTCGCCCACGACTTCAGGTCGTCGTTGGGCGAGGGTGGAGTTTTATCCTCGGAAGCCTACGATGCTGTGCGGTCCTAGCCCGTAGTGATCGGCAGACGGAGGCTTTAATGTCTTTGGCGCGTCGCCTCAAGCTTCCTGCGACGGGAGAATGCCTGCTTCACTCTGCGTTACCTGAGCGCCGATATTGCATCGGAGGGTCCCAGAGGTTCTCTAGGCAAGCCCGAATCACGGGAAGTCCTCTTTGGAGGTTCGTTACGGTGATTCACTGCTTGCCTCAGCGGAACGGCGTGGAGTCGAAGCAGGCACTCAAGGAGGCTCAGGCGAAGATCTCCTCCCGGGTCTGCGGCTAAGAAGAGAAGAACGCCGGGCTCTCTTCTTCCAGTCGTGCCGCCCAACAGGCGAAGTCGACACCGTCTCAGTAACCCAAGAAGCCCACAGCCCCGGCTACTTCTCAGAAGCCCGGGGCCAGCCGAAGGCTCGTCCACCTCCCAAAAGCAAGGGCGCCTGGGAAGGGGAATCAGCCGTGTTTCCTGAGGGCACGGCTGGGCCGCGGGTACTATCCCTCGGAGGGAGAGTGAACCTTACCACCTAAGTGGGCGGCCCCGCTCTTGCTTGAGTTCTTACGTGCGGGAGTGGCCAGCCCTTTCTCCCGCACCTTGGGTGCGGAGTGTGGTGGAGCGGGGGTTCGAACAATAGAATTCACCCGCGACACCCCCAGCGACTTCCATGCCAAGACCTACCCCGCTTCCGGGGGCGAGCGGAAGAACCAAGTTCTTCTGGCCGAGGACTCGGCCCTCCTGGCGAAGGGTGCCATTTCCCAGGTCGACCCCCCTTTCACTGAGGGGTTTTGGTCGACGTTCTTCTTGGCTCCAAGAAGAACGGGGATGGCGTCCCATCCTGAAACCTGAAGCCGTGAATCAGTCACAGGCGAAGAAGGTCAGGATGGAAACTCTCGCGTTAATCCTGCGCTGTCCTTTGAAGGAGAACTGGGCGTCGTAGTTGGATCTGAGAACGCCTACCTGCACGTTCCCTGTCGCAAAATCAGACGCGCTGGTCCGATTCCAAATAGGCGGGCCAGTCGTACAAGTGGACGTGCCTCCCTTCGGACTCTCCAACTCTCCCAGGGTCTTCACGATCGTGACCTGGGAAGTGGGCGCCTTCCTAAGGCGGCCAGGGGGTCAACCACTGCATGTACCTGGACGAATGGCTGTGATTTACGGTCCGTCGCCTCGGGCGACGACCGAGTGGTTCGGGTCGAACAATCCAGGTGCTGCAGAGGTTGGGTTTCATTGTTCAACTCGACAAATCGAGCCTTACCCCCTTCAAGACCTGAGGTTATCTGGGTGCACGGCTGCAACTGCTTCCGGGCATGCTGAACGACGGCCGAGCGGGTGGATGTCGTGGTTCAGTCGGCGACCATCTTGGCGTTGCTTTCGCAGGCCCCCGATCGAGGGACTGGCTTCGCCTTCTGGGCTTGCTGGCCAGTCTCGTCGACCTTGTCCCGTACTGTCGCCTACAAATTAGGTTGCTTCAGAGGCACCTCGGGCGACATTACAGGCGATCAAGCACCCAGACTCCCGTCTGATCCCCATCAATGCGGAGAATCCGGGAGCACCTGGCATGGTGGTCTCACCGCCCCAACCTGACTGGGGGATTTCTTCCCCGCGCCTCCTGTCGATATGGTTATCACGACGGACGCGACGAAGTCGGGTGGGGGGTTTCACCCTGACCGACTGAGCCTCGGGGACGTGTCCCGGACCGAGGCCTAGGCCCATGTCAATCGCCTCGAAATGTGGGCAGGGGAACGTACCCTAGCTCACTTCGAGGCGATGGTGGTGACCAAACTCATGTCATAGTACAGACGGACCAACGCCACCGTGCGTGCCTATATAAACAAACATGAGATTCCCTTTACAGATTTTAAGGCTTCAGTTAATAGCTATATCAGAAATAGGTGGCAAATTGCTGTGGGATTCATTCCTAATAATAAAATGCATTGCTTTCAACCAACTGTTGGAGCTGTTTGTAGTTCCGGTTTGATTGGACGAAGGAAGGATATTGTATTAGCCCCGATGGTAAAATTGGTCAGACGTCTGACCCATGTCATTGCTTAAGGTGAGCCAGTCCCTCGGTGGATTCCGTGTGTGATTGGCTCTTTGTGAAACATGTATTAATTGAGTGCGTTGATTATGCGTATCGTAGAAAATATTATAGATGTCCCAGATTTGAAAACATTAGTTCAAAGCTAGAGCCTCTTCAGGTTATAAATAAAATTCCTGAAGGACGGCGATTTTTAAATATTTTAACTTTTTAAAAAAAGGTGTTGTTTTTTTTTTTTTTTTTTTTTTTTTTTTTTTTAAGTTTGATGTTTGTAAACGTAATATAATGATAAAAGTAATGACACGTATAACACAATTGTGGTGAGGTTGTCGTTAATTTTAATACTCACTCACTACATCAACAAGCAGGGCGGGACTCGGTCCCGGCCCAGGCTGCCTCGATGCCATGCGAATCATAGCGTGGTGTCGAGACCGAGCCATCACGATGTCCGCAATACACATTCCGGGGGCCGTTAACTTTCTTGCCGACGATCTGTCTCGCGGCAGGATACGGCCTCGGAATGGAGACTGAACCGAGCGATGTCGTTGCGGGGGAGATCTTCGAGAGATTATATATTCCTCAGATCTACCTGTTCGCCTCGAACCTGAGTCACCAGCCCTCTGTACTGCACCGGACTCACGACCGGGTTGGTACGCAGTCGAGCTGGCGATAGACTGGACGGGGTTCACGGGCTATGCCTTCCCGCCGAATTCCGATTATACATCGCGTAGTTTCGAAAAATCGGGCGGGAGGCGTGCCGTGTCACCCTCATCGCTCCCATTCTTGGCCGAAACACGTTGGTTTAGTCCGAAACCACCTTTGGTTTCGTCCGAGGTGGATTCGATGGCGGCTCTGCCGCGGCGTCGATGAACCGGCGGCCTTCATAGTGTCCCTTCAGGACGGAGGGGGAGCGCCATTCTGTCTTGGAGCAACTAGCGTTGACTGCGTGTCCATTATCCGGCAGCAGATGCCGACGGATTCGGCTTTTCGCAGAGGGAGCATCGCTCATATCAGCTGGAAGAAGGAAAAAGCCACCATGGACGCTTACTCTAAGCGTCGTGGACCCCTTAATTCCGCTGGTTGTGAGCGACGAGAGGTGTCTCCGACGCGGGCATCTGTAGCCGAGATCTCTGACTTTCTCAATGATCGCTTCGATAGCGGACTTGAAACCTTGGGATGTTAGAAAATACAGTCCGCTATCTAGCGATCCATAGAAGTTTCGATGACGGATCTACCATTAATGACGATGGCTCGATCCGTTCTCCTTCTAGAGGGGGATGTTTAATACACGACCTCCGGCCAGGAAGATGGTCCCTCCCTGGGACCATAATAGCTTAGAATTTTAGTGAAGCCTCCGTTCGAACCGATGGCTGAGGCATCACTAAAAAATGTCACCATTAAGACGGTCTTCCTCGTCGCTCTCGCCTCTGGGGGACTGATCATCGGAGATCAAGAATATCTTTATGTCAGCGTCAGAATTTTCTCGGGACAGGGTCAAATCGTTCTTCAGGCCGGATTTCTGGCAAAGAACGAGTCAGCCTCATTCCGGCAACTCAACAAAATTATCTTACCCCGAATTGCAGGTCACTCTTCGGGGCGGGAAGACCGCCTGTGGTGTCCTGTTAGAGCCTTGAGGTTACTATATAAACGTTTAAAATAGTCAGCTCGGGGCACGAACGAATGTGTTTCTTAAACACGCTTCCCCCCATGGGTCCGCGTCAAAAGCGGACAATTGCTAGATGGATTAGCGTGTAATTAATGCTTCCACCGCGGTGATAGGAGCTTCACAAGCTCGAGCCCATTCGGTTCGTAATACCTCGTCGTCATGCGGCCTATCACCGCGGATTCAGTATTGCCGAACTCTGCGAGGGGCTATGTGTGGGAGGGCTCCCACAACGTTTTCGTCGGTGGACTACAGAACGTACAAACTCCCCAGGAGAACGTTGCGAGGGCACTCCTGCAGAAACAACACTAAAAACTCAACTTCACTAAACATAAAGTCTCTATCCGTGCCGACGTGACGCTCGCCTCGGAGTATCCGTTGTAAGGTGAGCATATTTGTCCCCGATTTTTATGTGAATGCCTTTAGGCCTTTAACATATGTTTCTTATGTTTAGTGTATGTCGCGCCTTTGGCTGCATTTTGTTGATGCTCGGAAATATCATGATCCACCTCCGACTGAGTGTGCTAGTCTGGCGTTGATTGAAAATATAATTCAACGGGGGTTAAGCATATGTTCAGTCAAAACTTGGTGTAAAGGAGGAAATCAGTTTCAGTGTAATATTTATTCAAAAACACATTATTGTTTTATTAAATCATCTAAACTGAAGCCTGATTCCTTTTCCAATGTTGACTTCCCACTTCCAGGCCCGCCCCACAGCATGCTCTATACACTCGGTCCGTGTGGGCGAGCCAAAACGGGAATTAAGGAAGGCGAGGGTCGACAGGGTGTGACCTGGGTCAATGGTCGAGGCCATTCTCTTTTAGGGTGTTATTATGGTAATTTGGGGCATTCCACTTCTCAGAAGGGAAAGGCATATGTTCAGTTCAACTGGAAAGGAAAATCGGCTTCAGGTAGATGATGTATAAAAACATTAAATGGTTTTTGAAAAAACAATTGAAGCCTGATCAGTCACAGCAGGGACTGCTTTTAAGGAGAGTGAGGCGAAGCTCCCCTACCATACAAGCTCTCACTTAAACCCTTTTTAGGAGCGTTATTTAAAGCTCCCCTTGGGAATCTGTTCTTTCCCTGGTTACAGTGGTAAATGCCATGGACTGCTCCCCTCAAAACTCTCCACAATTTGACCAGGAGAGCTTTTTACCGAAGCCCCCACCTTATTAAAAGTCAGTCCTGCCACAGGGGCCCCCAGCTCTATGTTAGACCTGTCTATTCCAACAGGGTCAAAAATCAGTGATATGGTCGAAGAAATTATCAATGCTGAAATTAAGTTAAAACTGCATGAAATCTACTCATAAGGATTGTTAATCCATAGCTACAATGATTGGCCATGGAGTGTTAAGAGTTTTAAATGTGATGACAGGTGTGCAGGTTTTGATCACCCATGGTCCAAGAGCTCAGGCAACTGAACTGTGTTTGTGATTGTCAATTTGATACTTTTGATCAATACGTTGGTTCAGTTTTTTGAACTATCGACAATGTAGACAGGTCAAACACTTCCCTCGAGATGAAGAAACAAGATTGAATTCTTAGAGCACAGATATCATTTGTAGTAACAATAGAACGCCATGTTAAGACTGCTGTGTAGGTTGCCCAGCCCTCTATCCAGCTTGAGTAGCCAATAGATATACCATGAGTAGATAAATACCTGGGTTGTACACTTAGAAGCTAATACAGTTCCTATCCCATTTGTGCTTGCTTAATTCCATGCTTGCATGATAACATGTGGAACTCCATGGGTGATAGAGTCAATTCAGGTAAGTCTAGGACAGCAAAAATCACTTCTCCTTCACATCATAAATCACTTTGTGCATTTTTAAACCTGTTTCCCCCAAATGGGGTTTAACTCATAGATATCATTACAGCTCAAAGTTGCACAACTAGATCTATAAATAGCTTCACAGAATACAACTTATTACCCATTTTATGCAGGACTTGTTGCACATTTCAGTGATTTTTCACCACAAATTAGCACATTGCACATGGTTTTATTACATTGAATCAAATTGCACATCAACTGTGTTCGTGGAATTAGAAATTTTATAAGGACTTTTCTGTTTGCGGTTAATGGGATATTTATTCATATGAGAGGTCCATTTTTGATTGAAGGCCATGATAAATAGTAATTATTTTGGGAAACTGCTGTAACTTCAGTGTGAAAATGAAACAGCGCAGTAACAAAACTGAAAATATTTATTAAAAGGGTCAACAGAAGATGTTACACTCTAAAGTTGGGTGTATGATATGGACATTCATGCAACCCTGGCTTTTTAAGGATTTGATGTATAAGGCCCCCCAAAAAAGATTTGTCTAGCAGAAGAAATGTGAAAAATGCAAATGCCTAGTGCGAAATTTTTTTTTTTCTTTATAGGTTTGTGTGACCCACTCTTGTCAATTTGCGGCCCCTTCCAGGCCGATTCTATTTTTTTTCTCGAAAATTTTTTACAAGAACAAATTCCAGTGAGCTAAAACTAAAAAAACAGTATGCGGTCAAAGACCAATTTTAAACAAAAATGCGTGCGGTCTTGTAGACAACTTTGTTTTTCACTTGGCCTAAATATCCCAGTAGATAGAGCATTGACAGGAAGGGTCCCAGGTGGTAGCAAATATATGAAGCCCTACAATTAGAAGAAAAATGCAATCTTCACTCGAACTAGTAAAAGTATTATACTTAAATAGGCAAGTTTGTAGGACATTTATTTTGTTCAAATAGGCAAATTCTGACCTGCCTGGTTAAAGCTAACATGTTAGATGCTGAATTGCGTTGGAATTGTTAATTAACTAAACATGTATTTTTCATGTACTTGCACACGTATTGCTCTCTACAGACCATAGTGAAACATTGCTTGGAAAGCCCAGCTGGTATCTCAGTGGATTGGGTCACCCATAAGCTGTACTGGACGGAGGCAGGTGTGACCGCATAGAGGTGTCTAACTTGGATTGGCAGTATGCGAGGTATTCTACTCTGGGGAGCATTGGACCGGCAAGAGATATCATAGTGATCCTACGCAATGGGTAAGTCCCGATACCACAAAAAAGCAAAAGATAAACGTCTGAACTATGACAGATGACTGTGAGTGTATTTTGTGTGGCTTCAATCAAGGCAAAGTGACAAACAGTTGCATAATTCACAAGCTAGCAAAGTATTTCTATGAATGTAGCTGGTGAAATTGGCACTCACATTTTGGTGGTATATCGGGATTCTTTTGCTAAAAATTTTATCATTTTAATGTAGATTCAACACACAAAAAATGGGGACCTCTTACCAGTCATAGTTAGATAGTAGTAGTAACAAAAAGTTTTAAATCCGGTCTTGTCCCTGCTAAACGGGTGTGGCCGGATTCACCTCTCACACACAGCAATACTGGTAGAATTTATTAGGAGCAAAAGATTAATTTTTAGACCGGCTGCCATTCCTTGATGGCAATCCACAGTGATTCCGTGATGGGCCTAGCATTGGGCAACCACACCCACAATGCTAGGCCGGGCATGTACTGGATGGCCACATTAGCTCTCCAGAGCTGATGCCCCTGTAGGTAGACACTTCTTTTTAGTTCAATCAAGGTAACCAGCTTACCCGATCAGATTTCCTTAGAAACTGATGAGGATGACAGTTAAGCTGACGGAGAACCCGGCCCCGGGACAGGTAGTATGGTTAAATATGGATTCGACAGTAGCAGGCCCTCAAGGCAAACCTGATCCTGACCTACACTCATTAAAAAAGTGTACATACACTATAAAATAAAAAAGCAGCCAATGAGGTGAGATACAGCCATAATTAAATTTGGAGGTTTGTATTGTCTGAGCCCAATGCAAAAAAACTTACCACATATGCTGAGGGAAGCAAATGTTCTGAGGGACATAAAGAAACAGAAAATGACACAAGAGTTGGTGAATACGAGACATCTATTGAATAAGGGGGGTGTGCATTGACTTAGATAGAGATGGGCGGCCATTTCAATCTCAGCAAACAGTTTTAATTAGAAATAAAAGTAGTGTTCAAGACTTTTTGTGTTGTGGCCTTAAATCACACTGTTCTGGAACCAAGTTCCATACAAAAAATATGGTCTTTTCCACCATCCTAATTAAAAACATCAAACAAACCTGTTAAGGGTTAGTATATGGATAAAATGTCTTACAGAAAAATGACATAAATCAAAAACCCCGTAATATCATTTAGTCAAAAACTTGACTATGGTAATGATTGACTTTTCCTCCACATATTTTTGCGTTTAAGACTGGGTGATTGTTTTAGTTTGTTTTTTATTTATTTTTTAAAAATTCCCCTAAATTTTTACATATAAATAATTTTTCCCAGCCTCATGATAGGTTGCTTGTTACGTTAAACTCAAGGGTGTGTGTATAAGCAAATACCTAAAATCTCAAGTTGGCTTTTTGAATCAAGTGTTTAATTCTTTAGAAAAAAATATTTTAGGAAAAATTATTTAGGGGGGAAAATTAAAAACCACCGATTATTCAAATAGAAACACTCAATCTGCAAAATCTACATGAGAATTTCTAAACTTGATTTCCTTCAATGAACCCTATTTCACACCAAGGGAGTTGTAGTTTCTTCTAGGAAAAAAATATGAAAGTGATACTCATATTTCTAGAATACTCAACAAAAAAGTGTTGTTGCGACCACCTGTTCGTTGTTTTCGATGACACACAGAAAAATAAAAAAATTGTGTAGATTTTTTGATATTATTTAACCATTAGAAGAAACAAAAAAACCCATTATAATCATTCAATTACTTGAGAAATAACTTGAAATAAAATGTGTAAGTTTTTTCACAAAATGCTCTTGTCTATACTGCCAAATCAGCCCCGTTGTACAAAGTCTCATATGGGAAATTGAACCGCATTAGGGGGACTATCTCTACAAAGGTCTGTTTGCAAAAAATTTAATTTAAATTGGCACACGGTTTCTTTCACCAATACCAAAAAAATTTCATGAGAATTTCAACAAGATCTGGCACGAAGCTTGCCAATCATCCTACTTAAAGGCAACCAACACACACAACATTTACAGATACATGCACATGTAGGAAAAAAAAACGTTACAGCACTCATGTATTAATGTAAAAAGAATGTCAGCTATACCATGCACAAAAACTTAAATGTTTGATATCACATAGGTAAAAGCCAATTAGATATCAAGCTTTTTAAAATAGCTCAAAACAATACTTGCCACTTGCCCCTTTAGTGAGCGTGTTAGTGCCAAACTAACTGTGTCAAAACAAACCTATGCTTGTATTGTGTCTAATTCGTAGGTCCAACCTCTGCAGCAATGTTAATATAGAGAAGGGTATAACCTACATTAGCTATGCAAATAGTGCAGTGAATATGCTGAGTGTGGATATGATTGCTCTTAACAAAATACACTTGTAAAGCAGGGTTGCGCATAGCCAGACCAGTGGTTCGGCAATTTCCCGGGGGGTGCAACAAAATGTTTCCGATCACAAGCAAAAATTCCCGGTCGCAGGCAAAGAATCCGAAAAATGGCGGCTGATGATTAACAGAAAGTCACCGTTTATTTCCATGTTTCCCCTCATAAAAATTGGAAGAGGGGGCCACCCTGCCCCCACTGGATGCCACTGCTTGTAAGACAATTTTCAGCATGTATAAAAACTAAATGTCTGTTAGTGATCAAAAGTGTAGATGTATTGGAATGAACTAAGCCACCAGGCAATATTTAAAAAGGGAGCAGGGGAGGGGGTGCAGTTTCAATTTCAAAGATGAACTAAAGCACAGGCTCAAAAAAGAAATTGTTTCTGATTAGAATACATTAGCATTTGAGGTTTTTGATTCGGTTTATATTAGACATAAATTTTAAATGCTAAGAGTGTACTTTTTTTTGGTATTAAAAACACATAAAAAACACTAATTTAAGCTTAATACTCAGTTTGGCGGTGTCCTTGTTGTAGTATATGTTATGGACAGACTGGGGTACAGTTCCCAAGATAGGAAGCGTGAAGGAAAGGAATTGGAGGCTCGATCGTTTACATCCTTTATCATGGATGACCTGACATGGCCTAACGGACTTGCACTTGATTGCTGAAACAAACCTGTTGTACTGGACTGATGTCGTGGTACTAAGAACGATTGAGGTTGCAAACATACACGGGCCTCCAGAAGGGTAAGGACTACCACTGTACTACTCTAATTCAGAATATATAACAACATTGCATTGCATGATTATAGAGAGAAGGATAAAGTAAAAAAAATACAAATTTGGCAAGTGAGTGGAAAACGGCGCAAAGGTCACGAGATGGTAGTGTCTATTGTGGACCTCATTTGAGAATATTAGCAACTATGATTGAATATGGTGTAGTGTTAGATCATGTGACTCCTACATAGAAGGATATGGGTTCCAATACTGTTAGAGCTAGCATGTTATGCATGTGCAAGGCACTAACCTTGCTTCTCCCCAAACAGGAATATCAATGGCTACCAGCATATTGCTGCAAAAGGTAACCACGACTGGCTGTAAGGAGTTGAGACCCCCGACACACAGCAACGACATAAGGGAGTCTGGCCTAATGTATGAAGAGCCTGGCAACAGACATCCTAGCTTTGATCAAGGATGTTTGCTAAGAACCAACAAACTTTTCAGTTTCCACGTACGCATATTAACATTTATTCTCAATATTTGAACATTGTGTTTTCGGGTTTGAATCAGTGCGTAGCATTTAAGTGCTACCCTGTCGGAGGAAACGATAAATATAAAAATGGTACATGCCTGGATGTCTGTTGCAAATTGGCTGGAGCCAGGATCCTACTAGTCTAGGTATAAAACCCACCAACACCTGTTGAGGTCAGGTGCAGTGGTTGTGGCTTATCATAGGCAACCTTGATTACATGGCTTTGTGGTTTACCTTCACTATAAAATCCATCAAATTTTTGCAAATGCAGAAAAAGTCTGACAGAATGTACAAGGCGCTCTGCCAGAGTTGAATTTATTGAACTCACTAGTGGAAAGCATGGAACAGAGGCCTAGGTGAAATTGGAGACTCCAATTGAGGTGTTTAATAGCGGAATCTACGCCATTTTTAGTTTTAGGGAGGGGGATATGCTTATATGAGGACATATATTAGATCAGATGGGAATCACGAATGAGTTGCTAGAGCACCTGGAACAGGCTACAGAAACCAAAACGATGGGTTTTATTTTTAGTATTCCAAACTCAATTTAAACCAATAGTTAAAAATCACAACTGGTGTGTAGCATCAAGTCTACCTATATGAGACTGCTAAGGTCTAGCATTGCCAAAGACAAAGAATTTGAGATCTGAATGGTGGCTTGATTTGACCGAAAAATTTCATGAATGCTCATAAGTTTAAACAAAAGAAATTGGTATTTTGCTGACCCTTATTGGTAATGTAGATCACCCATTTGGACTAACAGTCTTGGTGATGTGTCTTCTGGACTGACTGGCACACAAATAATGTGGAGAGTGCTAGTAAGAACACCGGGGCTTGAGCGGCAGGTCATTGCTACTGATCTCGAAAACTTAATGGACATCCATGTATTTCACAGGAACAGACCCAGAAGTAGTTTGTTTAACAAAACCTGATTCTTCGGTGTAATACTAATTGTGATTGTTGCATTTTGGATGTAAATATTGTTATTTTAATTTTGTTACATGTGCGCTCTGTGATTAGTCATCCAAAATTATCTGAGATATTTGATACTGGACACTGTTTGATTGCGTCTCAATCGAATCTCCGATACTATACCAATACTAATCTGTATAGATTACTAGGATTATATCTACTGATTTATAACGCTCTATTTGGACGGAATAACGGCGACTTTTACAAAACCCGTTGGAGAGCTTTTAATTGTGCATCCTGCCTTTTATACCTCCGATGCGGTCATTGATCTGTGTAGCGGGTAAAAAGGTAAACAAAGGCGCCTTGCCGCACGTGTTGCGTGCTTTGATGCCCTTGCTTCTTGTGATCCCTTTTCTGTTTCTTGAGTTGTCATACTATCATAAACAGTTTCTTTTTGGGTGAGTGTGTCATTTATTTTTATCTTCTTATGCGTGTGTTGTATTTTGAATAAAATATTTGAAACTGACTTTGGACAATTCTTTACCGTGTGTGACTTTGTTACACCAGGCGACGGTCATCTTGTCTCCCCTCCGCCTTGGCGGGCCGGGTTTTAACAGCGGCTCGCCTTTGTTTTCTTGTTCGTTTTCGTTCCGACACGCGCGCCCACTGGCTCGCTTCACCCCCCCGCCGCCGCGACCCTCCCCCTTTCTCCTTGACGTTCATTACGGGTCTTGCTTCCGCTGTCGCTCCTTTGGGGGTGGCTCGTCTTTTTGCGGTGCCTTATCATTTTCAATGGTTTTCGCCATTGAACACTGTTTTCTCCCTGTCCTATGTTTCGCTTGAGGGAAAAGGGAGGGGGTGGTAGTCAGGCTCCCGGTCCGAGGTTCTTCCAAGGCGCCCCCGCTGCTTTGGGAGCACCTGCAGGTGTTGTAGCTTCGGCGACTTCATGGCGTGTTAGTAGTGTCAATGCGGGGGTCGTTTCCTCTCTCGGGAGTTCCGCCCGTCTACCTCGCTTCCGCCGCTGGCTCGCCTGGTCCTAGCCCAGGGGGCTTCTTTTCTTCTTTCTCCGGTGCAGGCTAGCCCGGTCTGCTCCCTTTTTCCCGCTCTGGGATTTTTGGCGGCCTGTGGGGACATATCCCGGTATAGCAGAGCATGTTAGTCGGCCGCCTCCCTCGGGGGCTTGCCTTGCTAGCACGCGGCCGGCGCCGGCTCGCCTGATTTAGCTCGTTGTTTTATCGGTGCAGGCTAGAATGGTCTGCTCTGCCCTTTCCTTAGGGATTGGGCGGCTGCAGTCCGTCCTTTAGCGGTGAGTTGGCCAGGTGACGCCCGTTCTCTCGTCCGATCCATTTTCGCCCGCCAAAAAGTACCGACACCCCCTGCCGCTCGTGTTTAGGCGTCCTCGGACTCTGCGACCACGCTTCCGTGTTTACCGTTCTCAGGGGGGGGGCTTGATGCGTCAGGCCCGAGTGGGCCTCGGCGCCCCGCTATGGGGCTCGCGGGTGTGCCGTTTATGCTCACTGCTCCCCGCATGGCTCAAGCTCGCTAGCCACGCGGTATCAATCTGGCTTCGTGGCTTGCATGCTTCACCAGCCCTTCACGGGCTAGAGAGGCGCGCGGCGCTTCGCTAGGTTGGCCCCCGCCTCACGCGGGTACGTGCTAGGGGTTACTGGTGCGGTTCGTCTCAGCGCTAGTTCCCGCTGCGGTTTAGCCGTTACGGCACAACCCCCGCATGGGCTAAGCCTGCTAGCCCCGCGGGTTAATCTGGCCTTGTGCTCGGCGCGTACCCCGTAGGGTACGCTGCATGGTGGCCGTTGATCCGCCGTCATCGGCGTTGAGTTCGGGCGGGCCGTTTATCCGCCGTTGTTGGCGTGGATTTCCGGGCTTAACACAGCACTGGTCCCTCTTACGGGGGCTCTTGCTCGGAGGTTGTTTGTCCACCTTCCCTGGTTTGACTTTTCAACTCTCGGCGCCGCGACCTGTCTCCCTTGGAGGGGATGGGTCGCGCCGCCTTGGCTCTCGGGCAATGCCCTTCAGGATCCGTTAGGTCTCGGTGGTTCTCTTGTGTCTATCAATTCCCTGCTCTTGGCGGGGCTCCCCTACGGGGCTGCCTATCTTCAGTGGCTTCACCCAGTGCTGGCATGTCGCCTTGCCTTGGCTGAAAGTCCCTCTCAGCCTGTGTAGGCCCTTGTTTTTACGCGTCCATTCTCTGCCTTTGCTCGCTTCGGCATGCAGGGTCCCCTACGGGTGTGCTCCTGCCCTGCTGTGTGGCCTAGCCCGCCTCGGGCCTGGGCATGGGGCGCATCCTGCCGTGGCTATAGCTTGCAGCTTTCGTCAGAATCCAGACCTTTTTAGCCTTTATGCCCTCGGCTCCCGGCCTCCAGGGGCTTTCAGCTCTGGGTCACCGGCGCTTCGTCGCTGCCTTCGTTGGCGATCTGACTGTTGCTGTCCCGTTAGCCTAGCTCCTTCAGGGTGCTAGTCCGGGCCCCTTCCGTGTGCACCATCGGGACTTGAGGCCTCTGTTCCCTCGGCATTAGCGCTGGGCCTTTAAGACCTTAGCTGTCCTGGCTCTTACTATACTATACTATACTACAAACACAGACTACACGGCATTATATCAGCGCGCCTAGCAAACAACACAGCGCTTTCCATGGAATAAGCATTAAACGTAGCAAAAACTACACAAAAAAAGACATTAATTGAACAAATGAGTTTTCCAATTGAACACTTGAAAATGTCCAGTGATATTTGGTTGGCCTGCCGAATGTTGATTGGAAGAGAATTCCACAGGCGTGGACCAGCGACTTGAAACGCATTATCTCCATGTACGTGTCCGGGTTCTGGGTATAGAAAGGCGTGTTAGCTCATAGCGATGAACGAGTGGCATATGCAGGTTTGTTAAAAACGACGAGATTGTTTAGATATTCCGGAGCTTGAGAATTGACAGCATTTGTATAACCGATGAACTAAGATCTTAAAGTCAATGCGCTTACGAATTGGTAACCACTGAAGACGACGTAGCAATGGGGCACTGGGTGTATCGCGTCCAAACAAAACTATCAATCGTGCGCCCTATTCCTTAGGCCTGCAGACGAGTAAGGAGGTCGTATTCGGTGGCTCCAAGTAGTAAGGCGTTGCCATAGTCAATGCGAGAGAATACGAGTGCCTCAACGGCCAACTTGCAAGTCTCCTGTCTATGAGCGTCTATCCTGGAAAGATTCGTAAATGAAGTTAACAACACTTAACAGATGAAATTGACCCAGACATGTTCCACACAGGACGAATACGACGCCAAGATTTTTTCAAAGCAACTGTCGGTTTAATGAATGGTGACATCATCCAGAGTTAACTTGACACTCGAAAGATTAGCAATAAATCTCGGCGAGGCTATTTAAAAACCCTCTTTTTTTTCTTGGTTGAGCTGCAGTTTGGTTTGTGACGCCTGATTTCATTTGACGTCACACATTCTGGAGTTTTTAAGGTCAAGCGCTACACACTCGCCATCGATTTCTCGTATCAAACGCCACATAAACTGTGGGTGTCATTTTGCATAGAATTTGAAAGACTCTGGCTGTTAGGCTTACTGCTAGCTAGCCTGGTCCGCTGTCCCCCTTGGGGAGCTTGGGCTCGGGCTTTGATGCAGCTTCGCTGATCTCCTCCTGGTATCAGCGGGTCCTAGGCCGCCCCCGAGTCGGGCCTATTGACAGTTTTTTGCCGTCTGGTTATTCTCTGTTCCCCCTTGGGGGTCTAGTCCATGTTTCTAGCCTTGTCTTGATATTACTGTCTTTGTGTCTTTATGCCCCTGACTCCTTGGGATGTCGTTGCCTATATCTTGGCGGTCTTTTGATTCCGCCGTTGGCCCTAGGTCTCGGGTTTTTTGGTCGGCTCGACGATGCCCCCTCTTTGGGGCTCGTCGTACGGGCTTAGCGTCGTGCCTTTGTTCCGGCCTAGCTTTGGGGCTCGTCACGTGGCCTATCGCGTTCCCTGCTTCAGGCCGGGTGTGCTCCCGATTCGTCGGGCTCTGTCTTAGGGGGTTCCCTCCCCTCCAGCGGTTTTCAGGCTTCCTTTGTTCTATCTCTTCACTTGCTGGTTTTCTTGTCCACGCCTATCTGTCTCAACTGTGCTGCCCTAGAGGGATTCCCGCGACTGGGTACTCCCTTGTTTGGTGGTTTCCCCCGAACTGCCTTCACTGGCGGCTTTCTCAGTGGTTCCTGGCAGTTGGCTTGGTGTTGTCTCCCTCCGTTGGCGACGGATCTTGTGCTTCCCTTGATAACCCCTCGGGGTCTGGGGGGCAGTTCGGGTTTCTCCTGTCTCCTGTCTTTACGACTGGGAGCTCTCTTGACATTGTGGTCTGCCCACTTCCGACTGGGGGTTTTTTTCCCGCCTCTTTGAGTCTGTGACTTGATCTTTTAGTCGGTTTTGGGAGCTTCTCGCTCGCGGGTGGGAATGTCCTCTCTGGGGCGTAAACCCCCGTTGTGCGTCATTCTTCCATGTCTGCTCTCCGAGTTTGGTTGTCGAGTTGATTACTTTTTCTCGAGCCGTTGGTGATCCTTATTGGGTATCTCGCCCATTCGGGTAGCACCTCTCCGTGCTCTCTTCACTCTCTCTTTCCTCGTGGAGATTTTGTGTCGAAGCCGCCGTGCCTTTCCACTGGCCTCTTCTTGGTGGCTCTTTTTGCCCTTAGCCGGTGTTCGGCTAAGTGGGCTTCTGTTTGCCTCTGAATACCGTCTTGTGGTCCGTTTGGGTCCAGAAGTTCCGAATGTTAGGTTCATTCTGTCCCTTCTACGACTTTGTCAGCACCTGCTCTCTGCTGACAGTCGCCACTGGTTTGGCTTCTACTCGGCGGGGTTTCCCCAAGCAGTTAGTGAGCTCTCGACTCGGGCGCCTCTCGGGCTCGACTCGTGTCTCTGCAGAGCTAGCCTCTGGTTCTCCCCTCTGGTAGACTTCCCTGTGGTTTACTCCATTTGTCTACTTTTTGGCCAGGTTTGACGTTGGCCCGATCTGGGGGAGTGCTAGTTTTTTTATTAATCCTAGCTTTTCACTGCTCTTCGTTTGCCCGTGCTGGTGCCATATGGCTCCCCGGTTTTTTTTTGACGGAGGTTGCGGGGCTCGTTCTTTCCTCGGTGGTTCTGTCTACCTCCGATTCGAGGCCTGAATCGTCCGTCTCCGGCCTGTGACAGCCTGAGGTGGGTCTTTTCGCTTATTTGAGGCTTTGTTAGCTGTCTTCCGGGCATCCGTTTTGTTTGGATCTCTTGGTCGTCTAGCCAGCCTCCCACAGATTAAGGTTGTTTGTTCGTCTTCGGTAACGTTGCTCTTCCATTGACTCCTGTAAGGCGTTTGTTCCTTACCCGAAAGCTAGCTCCCTCTTGGTATCTGAAGTTTATTTGGGTCGGCGAGTTTTCTTGGCAAAGCCCCCAGTTCCTTTGGGTGCGGCGTCGCTCATCCTCGCCTTATTAACTCCTTTCGGGTCCGCCTTTCCCGGCTGAATTAGCTCGGAGAATGTCTCTTTCTTCCTTGTAAGCTTCTTCTTCCGGGTCGGGTGACTTAATCCTCTCAGCCCGTGGGGGGGGGGGCCGCGGGGGGCGGGTGCCTTGTTGCCTTCATTCAGTCTCTCCACCTTTATCTCCGCTGGGGTGGGGCCCCCCCGGGTCTCTCCCCGTTGTGTTCATCTGTGGTTGTTCTGATCTGGGGGGTCGTCTCGGGTCTCTCTAGGGGCCCGCTCCTTGGTTTTTTGGATCCGCCTTTCCCGCGGGGTGCTTCTGCCCCTTTTTCTAGGGCCCTAACGTCTCATTCCAGTCTCCTTCAGTGTTCTTTCCTTTCGCCTATTTCCTTAGCTTGGTTTTCTCTTCGCTGCGGATTCTCGGCTCTGGCTCTTCTCCAAAACTTTGTCTAGGTCAATTTAAAAAACACATTATAAAACGATCTAGGTCCTGTTACTCCCCTTGGTGTTCTCCACTGGCTAGGTGAGTTGTTGGCTTCTTGACTTTTGTAATCTAGATTCCATGTGTTTTTTGTGCTCTGGGCCTTTTGATTGCACCTTTTTGACTTGCATCTACCTATCGCCTCTCTCTCTGAGATCCATGCTCCACCTCCGACAAGTGTGTAGTCTGGTGTTGACTTTGAAATTTATTCATTCACGGTGTTAATTGCATATATTTAAGTCAACAGTGGTGTAAAGGAAAACAGTTCAGTGTAATGATTTATTTTCAAAACACATTATGTTTTATAAATCACATATAACTGAAGCCTGATTGCCTTTCCAATGTTGACTTTCCCGCTTCCAGGCCCGCCCCACACATATTGGGCATGTGTGCGTCCGTGTGGGCTAATGGGCCAAACGGAATTGGGGAAATAGTCATGGTCCGTGACCCTGGGTCACTGGTCGAGTCCATTTCTCTTTTATGGGTGCTAAAATGGTATTTTGGGGCCATTTCACACTAACAACCATTCTCAGAAGGAAAATGCATATATTTCAGTCACATTGTAAAGGAAATCAGGCTTCAAGTTATAATATTTATAAAACATAATGTTGTTTTTGAATAATTATTAGGCAAAATCAGCGTAATGGCTATATTTTTGAAATGGTACATCGGATACCGAAATTCTTCGCTGCCAGTGAAAGCCTATCATGGGGTCACACTTTTTTATACCAATGTGGAAAGTATGTTGCATTATATCGGCTTAGTATTAATGAGCAATTTAAGTATGCAGAATTGCGTACCCTCTGTAAACGGTATGTGTCAGATATGCAAATGTGGTTGTTTGCTACATAGACTACTATGCCATAGGGGAGGGGGTGGGGTGTGGTGGGGGTTGGGTGTTGTGGGGTGTTGCCTGCATGTTGGGGAGGGGGCCGAGGTGTTTGGATGGGATGTTGTGGTTTGGGGAGGGGGATGTTGTGTTGGGGAGGAGTGGGTGTTGGCAATGTTGTTTGGGGAGGGGGTGTTTGGGTGAGGTGGGGGTTGCGGTGTGTTGGAGGAGAGGGGTGGGTAGTGTTACGGGGTGTTGGGGCGGGGGTGAGGGTGTTGCGTGGTGGGGAGGGATAGGGTCTTGCGGAGTGTTGAAAAGATAGAAATGGCGTGTTGGGGAAGTGGGAGGCGTTTTACGGGTGTATTGGTGTGGGGTAGGGGTGTTAAGGCAGGGGTGGGGTGTTGCAGAGAACAGTGGGGTGTTGGGATGGGGGTGGGGTGTTTGCGCTGGGGGTTGGGGAGTGGGAGTGGGGTTTTTTGCGGGTGTTGGGGAGGGGTGGGGTGTTTGCAGAGTGTTGGGGAGGGTGGTTTTGCCGGGGTGTTGGTGAGGGGGTGGGTTTGTTGCATTTATCGCATTTAGTGATAGCGACATTCGGCGGGACATATTTTACGCAATCGCGTAATACTAGTTTGCCTTGTTTTCAGGTTTGGGCCTTTCAAGTTTTCTTGTCTAAATCGTTGCCATACAAAAGTCTAAGCAACTTCACAATTTCACAGGCTTTTCTTTAACCACCATCACACCTTCCTTGTCCGCATCATTATTAGCCCATCTGTTTTGTGTATTCCATGAATGTCTCATTAAATGTTAAGACAGCTCTATCCAAATATAAACCAAAGAATAAGGTTGGCCCCGACAATTGTCCCTCTAATATTCAATAACAAGTGGGCTCAATTCTTAAAGACACTTCCAGATATTGGGAAGGGGGATGATGATGAAGTTAGAGGTGTTTGATTCCCATTGACTCCTGATGGAAGTCTGTGACATAGCAGGCACATTAAGTTTTCCTTTGGAAGTGTTGCAAGGAAGCTGAAGCCTTTTTATTAATTTTTAATTCTAACCTGATTTATTTGTCCAACATATTTTTAATATTTATTCATTTAATTTGTGTGTAGGAAGGGAAAATTTTTTGATCTTTGCCAGAAAAATGGATATCCGCATCATTTCCCTTGAAGTTGACTACTATGCCGACGTTGTCATCCCTCTGGGAGAACTACAGAATGCCATTGCCCTAGATGTTGATGTCATTGAAGGTAAGTGGCAGTTGTTTCAACAGAATCTGTGATTGGTTCTTTACATGATATAAAGTGATGTAACCTTTGAGTAACCAATCAAAATAGACCTTTTATGCACCTTTGAGCTTTCTTACCATGTTTTTCATTGGCTAATTATAATTGTATAATCCTCAACACAGCAGTATTGCGGAGCGTGAGAATCTGGTCACCCTGTTTAGCGGGGACAAAACCAAATTTAAAACTTTGGTTTAACTAACTATGAATAGCCAATCAAAATGGCTGGGGTTGTGCACAGAGGTTCATTTTAAAAGTGCTAATCCTAAATTAACTTTTTTATGAAGAGGTGAATCATTACTTTATCTTGACCATTTTTCTCTGTAGGGTTGGCATTTTGCCTGGTCAAAATGGGCTAAAACTTGGCTAAAACTTGACTAAAACTTGACTAAAGCAGTTTTAACCGGTCAAAACCTGTTCAAAACTAATTTCATAATCATAGTTGAGTAAATTATTGTCTTGATAAGGGTACAAACATTGAACATATTAATGATGAGTCTGAATGAGATTTAAAAAAAATCAGATAGCCTATTTGAAACAAGAAGAGCAAATATTGTTAATTATGAAACTGCAAGAAGTACATGGACATTGATAATAGACTATGTGTGTGTCTTTTGCGTGAACAATGGTTCATTTGATTGAAGTACTATGTGTGGGGTCCAGAAAGGTTCTGAAGGTAAGGATGAGTTGAGGTAAAATATGTTTTGACCATGCATACATTTGTACCATGTTTTTTCATGGTTATGACCATGCATACATTTGTACAATGTTTTGACTAGTGTGGTTCAGAGCATACATGAACAAAATTAGATTTTGACCAGTAATCTAGTTTTGACCAGTAATCTAGTTTGAACACTTATTGGCAGTCCCTTCAGAATGTGGCCCTTAAAACTTAAAGGCTGCCTAGATTACAAAGGATAATTTTTTCTCAAAATGTGTTGTTTCTTTAATGTCATTAAAGTTTTGAAGAAAGTGAAATCTGACTCTTTGTGGGCTGCCAGCTTAGCTGGCAGGACCACTTTGCATTCCGTTGTGCGTGTGTGTATGTATGTGTCACTAAAATATTAAGTTTTTTATGGAGCGGCCCACAGCTTGTATTCTTTGAATATAGTGAGCACGAAAGCCAAGAACTGCAAAATTCTAGTTGGTTCATATTTATGTACTAAATTAGGTTTTGACCAGTTTGACCACTTTTAAAACCAGGTTTAAACCAGTTTTAACCACCTGGTTTTAAACTGCCCTGGTTTTAACTGATCAACACTATTGCTATGCAACTAATATCACAACATGTGCAGCTTAAAGGGTGGAGGACCCATTTCAAGTAATATAAATTTTTCATCTTGATAGAATGGCCTTCTTCTGCTGTCAAAATAACAAATGAAAAACTAACTTTTAAGTGAACTCTGTTAAGGTTTTGGTAATAGGGTAGGCATTATAAATTAATTGAACCTTAGATGCAAATTAAACCATTGCAGTATTTCTGTATAGTGTTGATACTTTGTTCATTCCCTATACCAAAAATATTTGGCTTTGGGTTTAATCCGTGCGTGAAAGTTATTCCGTTTTAAATGTGCGCCTCTTGCCACAAGCATGCGTCTCATGTACATCACGCACTGCATTTGCTGCGTTAATGTTGTTTGCAGTTGCATCACAGTTTTCTATATCAATTCTTGGTCTGAATAGTCTTGCTATGTTTTGTGATGAACAAAGTATATGTGTGTTTTATCCTTTTTAAATTCCTCCCAACTGTATTACATATTAAAATCAGTGGAAGTCCAATTGAACTTGATACCTGGAACATCATTACAACTGAACTGATTCCTTACACCAATGTTACTGAAATATAAGGCATTTTCCTTCTGAGATGTGAAATGCCCCAAAATATCATTTTAGCACCCCTAAAAGAGAAAATGGACTGGACCAGTGACCCCAGGTCAAAACACCCTGTCGATACCATGACTCTTTCCCTCAATAATTTCAAGATTCCGTTTTGTGTGGGGGCCGCCATACAAAACGGACGCGTGTACACAATCGCGGCTCTGTTATTAGCAGCCAAAAATATTCGTGCAGATTTTTGATACTGACTGTTGTAGTCTCAAAAAAACGGAATACTCCGACTACTATAACCAGACTATCTGGATGAATTGACGGGATTATATAAACTGGATTTTATAACGCCTCTTTTGGACGGAATACGCGCGTACCCGCCTTTTACGCCCGTCGGAGAGCTTTAACATAAGATTGTGTATCCCCTTTTTTGGCCGCGTGCGGTCATGTGTCTGTGTAGGGCGGGAAAAACGGTACACAAAGGCAGCCATGCCCGCACGTGTATTGCGTGCTTCTGGATTCCTTACTACTTCTTGTGATCCTGTTCTGTTTTTGTTGTTTGTCATACTTTCAATAAAACATTTCTATTGGTGAGTGTTGTCATTAATTACTTTATTTCTATGCCTTGTGTTAAATTATTTTAATAAATATGTGAAACACTGACTTTGAAAATTCTTTATTATACCTAATTAACAATTACACCAAAATTATTACTATTATTACTAACCCATTAATACCATATTACTAACCAACCGTGTGTGAAATTTGTTACCGGTGACGGTATCTCTTCTATCTTGGGTTGTGTCTCCGCATGGGCGGGTCGGGTCTTACCGCGGCTCGCCTTTGTTTTTTCTTTGTTCGTTTTCCGTTTCGACACTCGCGCCCATCTGGCTCGCTTTACAACTTTCACCCCCGCTCCCCCGTCACCGCATCTTTTCCCTTTTCTTCCTCCCCCTCCTTCCTCCGCTGCCGTTCATATCGGGTCTCGCGGCTTTTTCCTTCTCCTCCTCCACTTTCTCCTCCCTCTGCTGTCCGTTTTCCATCCGCTGTGGTTGTTCGCTTGTCTGATCGCTGCTGTGTAACCTTGTCGCTCCGTTGATGCTCGTTTGCGGTGGCCTTTCAGTTTTTCAATTGGTTTTGGCATGAACACTGTTTCTTTCTCCCCCACTGTTTCCCTGTCTATGTGTCGCTAAGGGAAAGGGGGGGGTGGTGTTCGGACTTCCCGTTCCCGAGGGTTTCTTTTTCCAAGGCGGCCCCGCTGCTTGGGAGCACCTAAAGATGTTGTACTTTCGGCTACTTCATGGCGTGTTAGTAGGGTATTTCTCTCTTGGGAGTTCCGCCCGTCTACCCCCACCTCGCTACTGGCCCGCTGGGCTCGCCTGTCGTCCTAGCCCTAGGGCTTCTTCTTCCGGTGCATGCTAGCGCTGGTCTGCTCTGCCTTTTTTAACATTCTTTTTTCTTTCCCTCGGGGATTTTGGCGGCTGCGGACCTCCCCGTATAAAGCAAGCGGTGCTAGTTCCGGAGGGCCGCCTCCTCCCTCGGGGGTCTTTGACTGACTACCTACCACACGTGGCCGGCGCTGGCTCGCCTTGATTTAGCTCGTTGCTTTAAAAAAAAATTACTTTAATAAATCGGTGCAGCAGCTGGTCTGACCTCTGCCCTTTCCCTGTAGGATTGGGCGGCTGCAGTCCGTCCGGTACGGTGTGTTTGGCTCTGGAGTACCCCAGGTTTTCCCTCGGGCCATCCCCTCGCCAGTACCCCGACACCCGGCGCTCGTGGTTTAGAGGTCCTCGGACTCTGCAACCGTGCTGCCGTGGTACTGGTCTCTGTTGCCTTATTCGCAGCCCTGAGTGTTTTCCTCGCGCCCCCGCTATTGGCGCCGCGGGTGTCTTTTATGCTCACAATGCTCCCCTTCCCCTCATGGCTAGCCTGCTAGCTACGTGGTGTCAATCTGGGCTCGTGGCTGGCATGCTTCACCAGCCCTGTCACGGGCTGGTGAGGCGCCGCTGGCGCTTCCGCTCGGTTGGCCCCCCCCCAGCTCACGCGGGGTACCGTGCGCGGTTACTGGTGCTGTTCGTCCAGCGCTAGTTTCCGCTAACGGGGCAGTCCGTTAACGCACACACCCCCGCATGGCTAGCCTGCGGGCCCCGCGGGGTTAATCTGACTCGTGCTGCATGCTTTACCAGGCCTTTTTCGCCGTGGCTAGGTGGGGGGCTCGCAGCGCTTCGCCAAGTTGGTCCCCGCTCACGCGGGTTCCGTGTGCGGTTACATGGTGGCGGTTCGTCCAGCTCAGTCCCTTCCCCCCCCCGCTAAAACGGTTCCCCGCCGTTACGGTCCAACAAAAACAAAAACAACAAAACCCCGTGGGGTGTTTCCGTTCTCGCGCGCCCTCGTGGGGTTAGCCTTCGTGGCTTGCCTCCACGGGGGACTCAGTGCGGCTGCAGCATGTATGCCTTTCAGGGCGCCGCTGCGTGCCTGTGCTTAGCCTATGTCGATATAAAAAAGTCTCTCTCTCTCCGCGGGTTGTATAGCTCGTGACTCCGGGCCTTTAGGGGTTGTTCTCCCTGCCTTCGGCGTGATTGGCTGGGGGTGATTGGGATACCATTCATCCTCTAGGTCCGCGTCTCCTTCCCTAGGGTGCGCTGCATGGTTGGTGCCGTTATATTATATTCCGCCCGTCATCGCAGTTGATTTTCCGGGCTTTAACAAACCACAGCATCTGGCCTCCGCTTACGGGGGCTGCTGCTTGGGTGTTGTTTGTTCCGCCTTCCCTTGTGTTGACTTTCAACTCTGGCGCCGCGACCTTTCTCCCCCTTGCGGGGATGTCGCGCCGCCTTGGCTCTCTGGCATCCCCTCAGGGATGCCGTAGGTTCCGCGGTGGTTCTCTGGGCCTACCAAGTCTGATCTTTTTGGGCGGGGCTTCCCCCTACGGGGCGGACTAGCCTGAGTGGCTTCATCCCTTATCTGGCTGGCATGCTGCTTCCCCTTGGGGTGGGAGCACTCTCAGCCTTGTTTGTCCCGGGTTACCGGGTCTATTCTGACGTTGCTCTAGCTTCTTCTCTGCATGCAGGGTCCCCCATCTTGGGGTGCTCCTGCCCTGCTGTTGTGGGGCCTAGCTTGCCTCGGCCTGGGCACGTATGGCGCATCCTGCCGTGCTATAAGCTTGCAGCTTCGTCAGGACCCAGACCTTAGCCTTTAATTGGCACCTCTTCCCCTCCCCCTCTCCCTTCCTCCCCCGCTTCTGCTGGGTTCTTTTCGCCGCCTGCTACGGCTCCTTTTGGAGCTGGGACTAGCCTTGGGCCTGTCTGCTAACCCTCCCACCATCCCACAGGTGCTTTCAGCTCTGGGGATCGCCGGCGCTTCCGTCGCTGCCAACGTTGGCGGCTGACTGTTCTGCCCCCCGGTAGCCTAGCTCCTTCGGGGTGCTATTCCGGGCCCGTTCCGTGTACACCTTTGGGGGCCCCTTGAGATCCCCTGATCTCTGCCATGAGCTCTGGTCATTTAGTAGAGAGTTCTTTGGCTGTCCTGGCGCTTTAGGAGGCTCTGGCGGTTAGCTACTGCTACTTAGCCCTTGTCCGCTGTCTCCCTTGGGGAACCTTGGACTCTGGCTATGATGCGCTTTTTCGCTGCTCCCCTCATGGGGATCAGCGGGGCCTATCGCCTCTTCCAAGTCGGGCCTAGTGACAGTTGCCGGCTGGCGTTTGTCTCTGTTCCCCCCTTGGGGTCTAGACCATTTATCAAGCTTTGGGTATGTTACTGGTCTTGGGTTTATAAATATGCCCCGGCTTCCTGGGAGGTCGTGGGCCTTTAGCCTTGGCAGGTCCCCTTTGACTTTCAGATGGTGAACTTCAGACTTTCACCTTGGCCTAGGCCTTGTGGGGCTTTCATCGCCCCTCGCTTGGCTTCTCGCTTCTTTGCTCCTCGACTTAGACCCTTCAATTCCATTCGGGGTAGCTGGCCGTGGTTCTTCCCACGCAGCTTGGCTGGGTGGGCCCTTCATCAGGCCTAGCCTGGCCTAGGGCGATGCCCGCTGCTTGGTTAATTACCTTGGCCCCGCCTTCGGGGTTTATTAGGCCTGTGCCTATGCTGTTCTGGGCGTGGCCCCTCGAGGGGCTTCACTGGGCCGGCCCATGCCTGGTTAGGGGGCTTTATGTGTCCTTCCTCCCTGTGGCTTTTCAACCTCACCCGTAGGGGGAATCTGAGCTTTGCGCCTTGGGCTGTTCTCCCTTTCCCTCCGTCCTCACTTTTGTGGCCTAAAACCTTACCTGTGCTCCCATGCCTTACTCCTCGCCCCTTTGGGGTCCTTTCGGCTTCGCCTGGACACTGCCTACTGTTGGTTCGGTTGTCTGACCGTGAATCCTTCTCCCGTTTGTTTCGGTGGGGGGGGGTTAATGGGCTTTGGGCTTTGACAGTTCTCTCGCACATCTTTGGCTCTCAGCTGACTAGCCTGGTCCTCTGTCTCCCTCGGGGGACCTGGGAACGCTGGTTTTTTTTTTGGGGGTCGCTCGACGGTGCCCCCCCTCTTTGGGCTCGTTGTACGGGCGTAGCGTCGGGCCGTTTTCCGCCTAGCGTTTGGGGGCCGTCCGGCCTAGCGTTGGGGCTCCGGCCGGGCCTGTCGCGGTTCCCGGCTTCAGGCCCGGGGTGTGCTCCCGATTCGTCGGGGTCTGTCTTTAGGGGGTCCCCCTCCCTCCCATCCCTCGGTTTCAGGCTTCCGGTGTTCGAAGAAGAGTCTTGTCACTTTGTTGGGGTTTTCCCTTTTCCTTTGCCACGCTCTGTTCTGTCTCAACTGTGCTGCACTAGTGGGAATCCCCGCGTCGGGGTATTCCCTAGTTGTGGGTTCTCCGAAGTCGCCTTCACTGGCGGCTTCCTCAGTTGTTCCTGGCATTTGGCTTGGCCTTGTCTTCCGCCGTGTGCGACTGATCTTGGTGCTTTTTTTCCCCTTTGTACCCTCGGGGTCCTGGGACGTCGGAAAATGTTGCTCTGGTGGTCTCCTTTCTTTTCTTTCGACCTGGAGCTCTTGACAATGGTGGTTCTGTGTGCCCTCATTCCCTTCCTTCCCCGCTTCCGACTTCTGTCGTTTGGGGGCTTCTCGCTCCCGGGTGGAAATCTCTCTGGGGCGTAATCCCTGTTGTGAGTCAGTCCTCATGTCTGAATTTCTCGAGTTTGGTTGACGATTTGGTTACTCCCTTTTCCCCGAGGGCTTTGTTGATCCTTTTTTTCGGTACTCACCGTTCGGGTAGCACCTCTCTCCGGTGACTCTCTTCTTCACTTTCCTCTCCCCGGGCGATATTGTGTGTCTAAGCCCGCTGTTGCTGTCGCGCGGACCTCTTCTTCTTGGTGGCAATCCTTATGCCCGTAGCCGGTGGCTTGTCGGCTACTTGCCTTCTTTGTTGTTTTGCCTCCTCTCGATATACCGATTACGTCGTTCGGAAAAGTCCATAAGTTACGCATGTTCGGGTGTTCAATATTCTGTCCTTCTACGACTTTGTCAAATGCTCTCTGCTGACAGTCCGCCACTCTAGGTTTTGGCTTCTGCTTCGTGCTTCCCCGAGCAGTTAGTTAGCTCTCGACGTCGGGTCGCCTCTCGGGGGGCCCGACTCGGGTTTCTGCAGAGCTAGCCCCTGGGTTCTCACTCCCCTCTGGTGAACTTCCTCAGGTTGTTTAACCCATTCGTCTACTTTGTTACTTTTTTTGGGCCCGGTTTGAGGACGCTGGCCCGATCTGGGGGGAGTTCTAGTTTTTATTAATCATAGCATATTGACTGCTCTTCTTTTTCGGGGTCCGGTTGCCCGGTGCTGGTGCGGCGGCTCCCCCCGGTATTGCGGAGGTCTGCCTCGATCTTTTTCCCTCTTCTCTTTCCCTCGGTGATTCTGGTCTACCTCCGAGTCGAGGCCTGAAAATCGTCCCTCCCCCTCCTCCCCCCACTCCCCCTCTCCCTCTCCCCCCTCCCCCTCCTCCCTGGCTGGTGACAGCTGAGTGGGACTTTTCCGCTTAATATAATATTATTTGAGGCTTTGTTTAGCTGTCTCCTCCTCCGAGCGTCCATTGTTTGGATCTGTGGGTCGACTAGCTCAGCCTCCCACAGTTAAGGTTGTTTTGGTTTCGTCCTTCGGTTACCGTTGGCTACTTCCATTGACTCGCTCTTATCCTCGCCTTTATTACTCCTTCGGGTCCCCTTTCCTTCCCTCCCGGCTGAATTATCTCGGAGGAATTCCTTCTCCCTTGTAGCTTTTCTTTCTTCTTCCTGGTCAGGGTTTGACTTACTCTCAAGCCCTCCACGCCACGTGGCCGGGCCTTTTTTTGCCTTCATTTCTCGTCTCTCAAACCCTTTTTTTCTCCTCTTCTTTTTTCTCCCCCCGGGGCTCTCTCTCCCCCGTTGGGTTCATCTGTTGTGTTCTGATCGTCCCCCCTCTATGGGGGGCCCGCTCCTTTGTTTTTTGGAATCCGCTTTGCTCCGCGCGTGCTTCTTGCCCTTTTTGCTAGGGGCCTTATACTCGCATTCCAGTCCCCTTCAGAGTTCTTCCTTTCGCCTATTCCTTAGGCCTTGGTTTTTCTCTTTGGGATTCTCGCTCTGGCTCTTCTCCACAAAACTTTGTGGCTAGGTCATTTAAAAAAAAAACACATTATAAGCTAGGTCCTGTTACTCACGGGTATCCTTGGTTGTACTACTCCACTGGCTGGGGATTAGCGCTCGTCTGACTTTTGGATCTAGATTCCATGTGTTTTGTGCTCTGGCGCTTATGATTCAACTTTGACTGCATCCGATCGCCTCTCTCCTCTCTCTCTGAGATATAATGCTCCACCTCCGACTAAGTGAGCTAGTCTGGTGTTGATTGAAATTATACATTCAACGGTGGTTAATAATGCATATATTTCAGTCAACATTGGTGTAAAGAAATTCAGTTCAGTGTATGATTTATTCAAAAACAATTGTTTTATAAATCATAAACTGAATCCCTGATTTCCTTCCTTTCCAATGTTCCTTTCCCGCTTCCAGGCCCGTCCCCACAGCAATGATCTGGGATTTTGCGTCCGTGTGGGCTGTGTGCCAAACGAATTAGGGGGACGATTCTGGTGACAGGGTGTGAACCTGGGGTCTGTCTACTCCATTTTCCTCTTTTAAAGTAAGATAAGCCTAAAATATGGTATTTTGGGGCATTTCACTTCTCTCATAAGGAAAATGCATAGCTTGTTTCAGTCAACATTGGAAAGGAAATCAGGGCTTCAGTTATATGAATTTATAAAACATAATGTGTTTTGAATAATTTCCAAGGTGTTCAAACTCAAGCACTTCTTCAAAATATCAGAAAACCAGATCACTTCATTTGTATTTTCTACTGCATTCAGGTAAAGTGTATTGGAACAGACAGCAACTTAAGAAAATCATGAGAGCCAACCTGAAAGGGTCAAAATTGAGGAAGTCATTGTCAAAACCTGGAATACACAGATGGGCTTGCTGGTGTATTCTACTTGGTCGGCAAAATGTCTGGACGGATTCAGGCAAAAATCAGGATCGGGTTGCTATTATCTGGATGGTACCCATCGCAAGGTTTTGATATTGGGGATGATTTGGACAGCCCAAGAGCCATTGCATTGCCTCACAACAAGGGTAAGCAAAATTGGACATTCACATTTGGGGGATTTAACTTTGTTTGGTTTTGGGTAAGGACTAACCTCAAAAGAACTGTAATTAGGACCTAATACTTGTTTTTTTTGCAAGAAGGATGTATATGTATACTAGAAATACAGATTTCTGGGTTAAATTTTAATACACATTTGCCATTTTTTTTACCTCAAAATATCACCTTTTAGTAATTTAGACAATTTTGGCTTCAGTTGAGAATTGGACTAATTTTCCATTCCAACAATATTGTAGAAAATGTTTGAAAATCCCAATTAACTCCCAATATTGGCCTGAAAAGAGGTCATCATATACCAGAAAGACTGAAAATGATACCCAATTGTGGGATTGTCCCTGTATGGTCATAATATGTTAACTCACCCACCCCACCGTATTCACTTGCAGACTTATTGCTTTACCTCAGTTGGGGATAAAATTGTGGCCATTATCAATCATCCACAGGATTGGCTATTGTTTCTGAAAGGTCGAATTTATAATATCTATTACATAATAGATTACCACTCTGTATTAATTGTGAGTTTTGTTTGAACTGGCCTATAAACACTGATATATGAAATGTTTGTGTCTATGTCCAGTGGCAATCACTTATTTTGAAATGTAACAGAATATTAGGTGTGTTATGTCATTGGCTTAACTTTGGCTCTTCCCAACCAATTGCTTGATTCCCCAGGGTACAACGTTTTGAACTGCTTGTAAAATGAGAATCGGACAAGTAAATTATTGAACCTTGGGGTCCAGAGAGGAGTCACCCTGTAACACCTTTGTTGGACATTTTTTTTAATATTAAAGGGTTTTATTTATAAAAAGCCCTTTAAACAGAGTAACCTAAAGTGACATATCATGTAGAAATGTGATAGGCAGAAATATTTATTCAATATTTTAGGTTTTTAACAATAATGAAGTGACTGAGTCTTATTTGTGTGTTTCAAAAAATGTTTGTATCATTTTAAACAACCGATTTTGGCAATGTTTTCCTTGAATGAATTTGTCATGTTGTCAACAGTTTTGATGTTGTTACTTAACTGGATAGAATGCCACCCATCCATAATCAGAGCATGTTGATTTCTTTGATATTGAATGTATCTGGCACTGACGGTGGAGATGAAGCCTCCGGAAAATAGAGCTGAGCCCTGGATTAATGGTCAGGAAGACAACTATCATATATTCTGGTCTCGCTCCTGTCCTAATGGAATCAACCATGATAACAGGCTGGCAAATCTATTGGAATGATGCAAACACAGGTAAATACTGTTGGTAAAACGTCGCAATTTGATCCTAGTTCAAATTATTCATGTTGAATTGTAAGTGCAATTTGTGATATCAAGCAATTGATCAAAAGCCTTTTATAGATTCCTATTAGACCTTTTCTTAATTATGCAAAAAGGGACATTTTATCCTCCAATTGGCATTGGCCCATGTCTTCAGCAATACGGCAATACAATTTTGTTATGTGTACTTTGGCTCATAATTCCTTTATTAGAACGATGGCCCTGCTTCCTCGCGAAAGGCGGACACACCTCACGCATCTATTGTACGTAACACGGTACAACCGCCTATCACAATCACACGTTTGTATCTCCAAGAATTATGGGCGAAGTATAGGCCTTAGGTGGCCAGAAGCATTTTGTGAGTGGGTTTTGTACATGTTGCATAGTCACATGGATAGTAGCTTAGTTAACTCTAGCCTTTTAAATTTTTGCATCTCTTTTCTCTACTTCACAGCTAATTGAAATTGCCGTCTAATGGCCAGAAAATTTCGGGGTGTACTCTTATCAGTGAGGATTTGTCTCATCCCTATGGCCTGAACCCCTATCTTACCATTATGTGATATTGGACGGAACTGGCGAAAAAGACATAAACGGGCAAGGAAGTTACGGCTGTCTAAAGGAAGGATCCTAGGAGTGCGGTGTTACTACCATATCATACAATCGTATGGACTGATGGCCACTCCATGCAATTACATGTCTGAACAGAGTAAGTGATACTCTTGATTGCTACTACATCTTACAGTGTCCACATAATATAGCGTCACGTTTTCTAGTAATGTAGTTAGATTAAAATCTTTGCCTTTCGAGTGTTTTTTCCTGGATTTTAGATATGGTTTGTATATGCGCCTCCAAAGCTTTGAACCCTATGGGAAGTTTAGATATGCCTTCCAATTGATTAACCATTATTGGTCCATATTTGAGAAATCTTCTTTCTTTCCTTTCTCCTGGCTCGTCCTCCTCAGTAGAAGTGTGATGACCTCTTCCTAAGGAGTTTAAATTTTATTGCATAACTTTTAATGTTACAATCCATAACAGTCTATTTGTGACGATAAAATCAAAGTCTTCATGATAAAAGTATTCATAATTGAAATAGCCCATTGGCAATACGAACTGAACACAGGAATAACATGGGGGGGGGCACAGATATGAAAAACATTTAATTATACCCCGCACATAGCCAGTCTGTTGTTCCCAGGGGTGGGGGAAAAGCTCAGTCTGGAAAAGTCATCCCAAACAGGGTGACATAGGGTAAATTGAGAACAAACACCTGCTGTCGGTTCTCACTTTTCTAATCCGTGTATGAGGAGAATGATTTACTTATTACATAATTTTTTTGTTATTTCAGGCGTATGTGGTGTGCGTAGTAACCATGCAAGCTGTAGGTCATCTATCTTACCTCCCCCTATAGTGGTTCCTAGCTGTGCAATGTCCCTGGGATTGTACTACACTGATTATGGGAGGGTCAGGAGCATGCCCGACATTGATAGTCACCTTGTATTTGGGAGGACATTAAGGGTACAAACAAGTAAAAGAAAAGCCAACTAGGCAATCGATTGTGCTTTAAAAGCATGGAGTATATCAATAAGCGTTGACTACTTGCACTGTCCATGTGCCCTGACCCCAATCTATGTACACATCTAAGGGTTGGGTCGCGAATTCTTCTGACCAGTCCGGTGATTATACATTGCTATCTGGTGTGAGGTCTTTGTCAATAGTTCAAAGAAGTTCCCCTTTAATCGGCCCCTGTAACCTTTGACCCAATCCTGTGAACACCCCATATAGGGCTTAGGCCAGTGGTTTCTTCGGACCAAGGCTAGTGATTATAGCAATTGATTTTGTGGCAGAACAGCCAAAAGGAGGGAAAGAGCGACTTGACCGTATGCCCCCCACGATGACCTTTGACCCCAAATCTTGTAACACCTATATGCCGTGGGTCAGCAAGCGGTCTTCTGAACCAGTCGAGTTGATTCTAAGCAATTGATTTTGGTGGCAGAAACGCAAAAAGGAGGGGAAGAGCTGACTGGACCTCTAATACGCCCTGTGTGACCTTTGACCCCATCTGTCACCACCTGTGTGTGGCACTTGGGTCAGGTGTTATTCTGAAGAAGTCTGGTCATGATCACGTTAACTGTGTAAACACTAGTACATTTTGAAAATAATTAGAGGGATTAGAGAGACTGCCGCCCCTTTTGGCCCCTAAATGACTTTGATTCAAAATCGGTGAACAAGCCTATTGGCCGGCATCTGGCCAATCACTTTGACCGCATGCCATCGATAGCAAACAATGCCGAACTGTGGAGAAGTAGGGAAACGGTGTTAGTTAGGCACAATGCCGCTGTTACCCCTACGTGACCCCTATGGTCAAACAGTGAACACCCTATATGAAACATTGGTCGGTTGTTCTTGTGGCCAATTTCTCGATGCTATCTTACAAGCATCTGGCACTAGTCGCAATTTTGAAGTCAAGTACAACGAAGACGAAAGAAGAAGAAATCGCGAGAAGACAGTATATCATGCCTGTCACCGCATGATATAAAACTATGTTTTGAACTTGCTGCTATCAACCAATCAATCCCCATAGGAAAGCATGGTTTGATTTCCTGTCGCGGGGCACAACAGAAAATGTCAAATGCATCATCTTAATGATTTTATTAACCTAACAGATGGTAAATTTGGCTATTCACTTCAGATGTGTGATCTAATACACATTGGTAAGGACATTCCATAAGACTTAAAAATTTTGGTTTAAAAAAAAATGGGGCGCTTTCGCTTTCTGGAAATGGCCTTGTGTCTCTTAAAGGCACGACAGTATTTGGCTAACTCCAAGAAAATCAACAAAAACATCAAAACATCTTATTTTGCATTTCCCTGTAACAGTATAGGGGGTGTCCCTACCATACCTTTCGGGGCTTCACTTAGGGATAATACAGAACTGGAAACACGGTGAACAGAGGTTCTGTTTTGAACAGGGTTTGGTTAGTTCTTGATTTTATGTTGCTTGCATTATGTTTCTGATGGAGGAGATTCTTAACATCATTAGCTGCCACATTTGTTTCTCCTAGGGAATATTACCATTTTTATTAGCATCACACTTAAACAATTTTATCTTTCAAATGTTTCAGATCCATTCAGATCCGTCCCTTTTCTGCTCTGTTTTGCGAGTCTGCGACAGTATCCATCGTATCTCCATGGACACGACCCGACCACCTTGATGTTATCCTGCCCATGCATGATATCCACAATGCTATTGCTGTGGACTTTTGACAGGTGAAGAAGAGAGATTTATTTGCAGATGTGTTTACTGATGAATCAGGTAGGTGTACTCAATAGAAAATCTTGAAGAGAAGGGGAGTTTTTGAGAGCAACTCATTCAGTGTAAAACAACTCGGCTGCATCTCGTTGTTCTACTTACAATCTCTGTCCGCCTGTGTGATGTGACATGAATAAATACATACAAAGACACGACCCGGCTAAAACTATACGCTGTTATTCTTTAAATCAGTCATGGGAAGAAAGGTTAAGAGTATAGAGATATGTAGGTCTATTTTGATAGTGTTACTGAGATAGTAATATATCTGTAATAAACCAGACCAAGATATTGTAAGGATGATGGTACCTTAAGTGAGTTGGACTATAATCCTCATACATAGCTGTTATTAGCATGTGTTTTTTAAAGGGACATATACTTCTCGTGTTAGATTATCTATTGTTTTCAGCGTGCAGTTATTTTCACAAATGCACTGGGCTCGCCGATAAGCATGGGGGTCATAGATAATGCACAGTGTCATCATGATAATGCACGGGTCATCAGATAATAGCCGACGCGGTATTCACTACCACAAGTCACAACTCCTATTAGCTAATAGAAATACCGTCAATCATTTGATATCGGCTTACTGCTCAATATCAAGTAACATGCCTGCATCGTCTATATAAAATAAAGAACAAACGATCAATACCGCCTCTACCGAAAAAACTATATATCTACAATCTATGGTGTCATTCTAACTTAAATTATTGTTTTGAAAAAAATTGTTTTTCTGTTTAAAGTTTAGTGTGAATTCACATGCGGCAGACCATTCCAAATAATGGTGATTTTTGTACTGTTTCTTTCCGCAACGCGTATGTCTTAATTAACGAGAACAATCTTTTTGTACTCTCAAAGGACGATACGTTTGACATTAAATATTGATTTAAATATACAATGCCTTATCGTATCGATTTGTCAATTAAAAGCCTTATCATAAAGTTTAGCTGCTAGAACTACGGAACATGAACTGTTGCCCCTAAACTCTGTGCCAGTAGACTTCAGCGTGGGAGATTTGATTGGGCTCAACCAGTAAACCAACCGCACCGCGGCTGCTTAAGCTACGAGGTAGGGAGGTAGGGAAAAAGGGAGGAGTGGAAGGGTGAGGGGGCGTTTTTACACTCTCGCACAAGAGATGGCATACATTGACGCTTGCGTACAAGCTGCGCCATGTTATGACATAGCAAACTTCCCGGGATGTAGAGGAAATGGACTATATCGTTTTGGCTAATAATAATATTCTGCCCGCTTGAGAATTAAAGTGACTTCAAGAAACCCAAAATTCACCCATAAAAGTAGTTTCAATGCAGAAACCAGGCATGTTTTGGACAATACACATGTCTGCGTTGGTCCTTTAACATCTATTACAGTGAGCACTGGCATTGGGTAGAGAGAAAAGAGAGGGGGGGACTCGATGGGAAGGGGGAAAGGAAAATGGGGGGTCCGGGGGTGGGGGAGAGAAGGGGAGGGGGGGGTGGGTGGGGGGGGGATCGAGAAAAAAGAAGGAGATAGTGGGGGAATAAAGATGAAGAAGAACGAGCGTAAGGGGGGGGAAGGGGGGGGCAAGGTAAAGAGCGGGGAGGGAGAAAAAGGGAGAGGGGGTGGCGGGAGATGGAGGGAAGGGGGGAGAGATGGGGAAAGGAAGGAAAAAAGGCAGGGCAAAGATGGGGAAGTCAACGGGGGGGGGGGAAAGCTGAAAAGTAAGGAGATGGGGTATGGGAAGGGAGAGAGAGAAAAGAAAAAAGGAAGGAAAATAGAAAAGGGGAGAGAAGGGGGAGGGAGGAGGGGTAAAAAAACGGCGTAAAGGAAGGAGGGGGGAAATAGGGGGAGAAGAGGGGGGGATGGGGGAAATGGCGTAGAACACGGTGGCGCCTGAAAAGAAAAAGGTGGAAGGAAAGAAGGATGAAAGAGGAGGAAGAAGGCTGGCAGGAGCAAGGGGGATGGGGATGGAGAGGGGGGCGGGGGGGGAACAGGAAAGGTGGGGGGATAGGGTGGGGGCGAGGGAGGAAAGAGGAGGTTAAAAGGGGGGGGGGGGTAAAGAGAAGGGTGAAGGGGAGACAGGGAAAAAAAAGGGTAAGGTGGTGGGGGGGGGGAAATGAAGGGGGTGGGGGAGGAGTAGCGAGGGGGGGGTGAGGGAGGAAATGAAAGGATAATAGAGCGCGGCGAACATCGAGGAGGGGGGGGGTAGTGATGTGGGGGAAGCAAGAGAGGAGATATAGGAAGGTTTGGGGGGGGGAAAAGGTGGGGGAAAAAGAGGGGAGAGAAAAATAAAAAAAGGGGGGAGGGGGGAAGGGGTTTGAAAAGGGTAAGAGGAGGCGGGGGGGGAGGGGAGGAGGGGAAGGATGTGGGGACGAGGAGGGTGTTGCGAAGAAGTAGATAGCCGGGCGGGGAAGGGGAGAAGGGGGAAAAAGGATGGGGGGAGTGAGGGTGAGCGACCAACAGGGAGCGGGAGAGTTGCAAAAAGGGGGGGGTGAAACAAGGGAGGTCGGAGTGACAGAAAAGGCGGGAAAGGGGGGGGGTATGAGGTTGAGGACGGGGGGGGTGGGAAGGGGGGGGAAAAGGGGGGGAGGCGAGTAGGGGGGGGAGGTGGAGAAGGGGACGAGATAAGGAAAAGGGTTTGAAGAGATGGTGGTGGGGGATGAGGGGGGGGGGGGGAGTGGGGGAGCGGGTGGGGGGTGAGGGTGGGAGGAGGGAGAAGAGGAGAAGGAGGGGAAGGAGGGTGAGCGGTGAGAAGAGACAAAGATTGGAGGAGGGTCGGGGGGGAAATGAGGGGGTGAAGGGCAATAATAGATAAGGAGTCGGGAAGGGGGTGGGGGGGGGGGGGCGGGGGGGGACGGCAGGGGGGGCTAGGATAGGAGGGGCCGTGCAGCGATGTGGGAGGGGGGAGATAAAGCTCACAGAAAAAAGTACAGGCGGAAGGGGACTGGGATAAAATCCATATCAATTTATATGCAAATCGTCACTGATTGGATTTTTTGTTTTGAGAAAAGTAAGGGCAGTGCGAAAAGTCCTATCTTTACATTTCAATTTCATTTGATGCATTTGGCATCACTATGGGTTTTGTTTTGAAACTGCCAGGGAGGTGCGAGAAGATTAGCCACCTAAGCGTCTTAGAGAGTCTGATTTTTCTCGCACTCAGAATCTTTTCAACACAAACTATCAACAATGACTGGCGTTCAAGGTCTTTTTGTCAACTATATTTCTCGCGTATACTTTGGACATGGTTGGAGTATAGAAAGAAGTTGGTTTTAATTTTTTTGAAAACTACCTCAAAATTAGATAAATTCCGTATTATTAAACCCATGTTAATGTAATGATGTGATACTATTGTTTTCCCGCGTCTCGTGCTGCCGTGCACTGACCCATTCGGTCGTGTGCGATTATCCTGTCGAATGCACTGGCTAGGTCCGTATCCTTATCATCCATGGCATGAAAAGCATGTTGCAATCAGCTCACAACCATTGTTATTGTAATAAGTGTGCTAATCCTGGCTAATCATCTTCACTTGACCAAAAATCAATATCTTACTACAAGCCTAAAAGTACAATGCCTATCCCGGTCTGAATTCTTTGTTGAATTGTGTCGCAAAACATGCTAGATCCACATGTAAATTCTGTCAGGGATTGAACACCTTGCTTTTTCTGTCCAGAAATTGTCACAATCTCCACGTCCCCCCTGGAACTCTTCCTGTTTTTACTGTTTTTACAGAATGTAAACACCCAAATTGTTTTCAAACTTGTGAAGTGATTTTCAGTAAAGGTCCTGTTCATTATGGCAATTTTTTTTTCATGCCATTATGTCCCTTTAACTATCGACAACTATTTATAACCTCACTTAGTGAGTTTTGATTAATGCCGTGCTGACGACGGAACCACTTGCACATAGTCCTGTGAGTTCCATCCTTGAGTCGAGTCAGAGTCGCCCTTACTTGGACTTCAGTATGTAAGTAATAAAGAACGCACTAGGGCCCTGCTTCCCGTTCCCAGACCAACCTATAAAACACCTTACTCAAACCAATCATTGTACAAAGTATGTTTTTATGCTTTGGTTCTGTACGTACAAGAAAGTGAACTTGACATATTTTCTTTGCGGACAGTCGACTAATTAATTGACGGTACAATGTAGAGACGGTTGTGTCCCAGAATTGAGTACAATCCTATGGTATTACGGGCTGTGGATTGGATGGCGAGGAACCTGTACTGGACAGACACCGGACAGAACAAGATTGAGGTTGCCCGCTTGGATGGCTCAGCTCGAAAGACAATTATAGAAAACAACTTGGATGAACCTAGAGCTATTGCACTCTACCCAAGATTAGGGTGAGATTTGTCAAAATGTTTGTAGGAAACCTTGGGATTTTCCCCCAAATGTCTTTACATAAAACTGATGGCTTTACAGTAACTGCTGCAGCACATAATTTTGATGCAAATTCCAAATGTGATGAATAGATGTTGTCATATTTGCAGGCATTGGCAGGCAAAACAATAGCATTACCAATCAATAATTGGCCATGAGCTATGAAAATCCAATAAGTACCATTAACGGTGCAAGGAGAGATTTCAAGTCATCCATATTTTCTGTAATTTGTAGTGATTTCATATAGATTAGACACACAATAGATTCCCTACCTTTTATTTGGCTACAGAAATAACTGAAAATTAAAAACAAAAGGTGATTTATATATGCTTATATTTCAATAGAAAACATAGGTTGAATTTCGTATTTGCTCCTATACGAAATTAGAAATTTCACTTTCTTGTACCAAAGAAACAGTTCTCAGCTTAATCATTCCAGGTGGGGATATTTTTAATAGAAAGCTTTACCCCAGTGCAAAAAATCAGAATTTTTACATTTTTTAGGGATACCTGTTATTTGAAATCTCTCACTGCACCTTTAAAAGCCTGCAGATATAATGCTTGATGATTTCCTGTGTTCGTGAACATTGAAGTGACATGGGTTCTATGATTATTCTCTCACAGATATTTATTTTGGAGTGATTGGGGACACAATCCGAAGATTGAGCGAGCATACTTTGATGGCACCAACAGGCAGACTCTGATAAGCTCAGATCTTGAGTGGCCTAATGGCCTCACCGTGGACTATGCTTCCCAAATGATCTACTGGGCAGATGCAAGTCTAGACAAGATTGAGACATCTGACCTTGACGGCAAGTATCGCCAGCTGCTGACCATTCAGCCTGACCATGTAGACATCAATTGGTTTAACCCTGGTAAGACAAGTACCCTAACTGGATTCTATGTTGGAAATGAATACTTGTTTTAGGCATTTGCCGGTATTGTCTTAACTAAGACTTATTTTTATTCTCATGAAATATAAAATTGTGTGTATACATTTAAAGGTGGGTGATCTGATCGATAACCTCGTCCCCCACTCTAATCCTTCAAAATTGAGATTTTGATATCAGAAGAAAGATAACATTTTTGGTGTATCCTTGGTGTAAGACTTAGATGAAAAAATCAATCAAGCCTATACAGAATAAATATGGTCTCAATCAATCCAATTTTATTATATTATATCAAACACTGGATGAGAAAATGTGTGATTCTTTCTTTGCCAGTTAAGAGTTAAAGCTAGTAATCTCCCATTGACCCTCTAGATCAATTACATTTTGTATTCTAATTATGCAACAAAATATTACAAGTGTGTGCCAAGTGTATTTTCTGCTCCTGTACCATGAAACAAAAAAATTGACACCAGTTTTATAACAAAGGGATAAATCTAAAATTTGACTCCATCATGAGTAGAACATTTTTGGCATCATTGCAATTAGAACTACAACCTCCAAGTTGGGCAAACTATACTTTTGAATCCCTGAAAGGTATACTCTGTCCAGACCGAAGTAATAACCGAAGTACGAAGTAATATCGTAGGAGTATACATTGTACCGACTTTCAGCACACACGTAATCAAAGCACAAGCGCACTACAACTGAAAGGTGGTACTGGGTATACGCGCGTGTCGTCACATATACTTCAGGCTGGACAGATAGTGAACATGCTGGTATACTTTATACACGTTTCAACCGTTTCCATATTTTGACACCTCTATAACCCTTACTTGTGTTTATTTTCTCTGCCTCATAGTACCAAGATCGACTCTACTGGACTGACTGGCAGAGCCAGTCTATTGAATCAATCAACAAGAACACAGGCTCTGACCATCAAACAATACAAAGCAATATGGATGAGGGCTTGATGGGTATATGTATGGTGACACCAAATAGACAAATAGGTAAGCAACCCCAGTAGCCTCATAGAGGTCCATAGCTGGGAAGATAGCATCCCACAAAACTTGTCAAAAAGACTGCTTCCCATGAAATATATGCTTTTGTCTTCATTTCCAAAGCAAAATTTGAAATGTTCTTCAAAGAGTCAATTTTGACTTGTACCACCGTATAGAGTGTAATGCATGATAAATAATGGTACAGTTAATCTCGCCAGGAAAAAGAAATTGTCAATTCATGTTCACATTTGCAAAAATCTGCAGCCCAAATTCCTGGGTATGGACCTAGCTTCATAATGTTTTACAGGCACTTAATAATAATAATAATAATAATAAACCAAATTTATAAAGTGCAAACACAATAAGATTGTCTCAAACTGCTGCAGAAGAATATAAGAGCAAGTGGGCAAATAATGATCAAAGAAGGGGAAAAACAAAGAGTCATTGATATGCATCTTTGAAGAGATTAGCAGGCTCTTAAACTGGGAGACACTGGAAGCTGGGCAGATGTGTTCTGGGAGGGCATTCCATAGCCTCAATGCAGCAAAAGCCCATTCCCCATAGGTCTTAGTACTTTCAGGTCTGAAGTGGCCTGCTTAAGATTGCGAGGTGAAATATTGGGAGCAATTAGCTCACGCACAAGGATGGAGCAGTGCCATGGTATGCCTTGTATGTAAGAAGAAGCATTTTGCATAATCCTGAGGTCAATAGGCAGCCATTGGAGCTGGTCACGCAGAACAGGTTGGATGTGGTCATATTTTTTAGTGAGAGTGATAACCCAAGCAGCCATTTTTTTGTATTCTTTGGAGTTTTTGAATGTCCTTCTGTGGGAGGCTGTGGAGAAGGTTTTTACAGTTGTCAAGATTGACAAAGACCTGAATAAGTGTCTGCGTGGAAATTTATCTAGAAATTTGCACTGCTGGCAGTTTGTCCTTATGGCAAAGATAGTGCCATGGTATATGCTATTAACATATTGTTGGATGAGTTAAGTAAATACTTAAAACATAACGTACAAAAATGGGAATTACATAGTAAAAGTCTAATAGAGAGTGCAGGTCTTACAATTTTACCTTTATCTTTAAGCCATGCTGTTGTGAGACCTTTACAGTCTATTTGGTATTGACTAACAGGTTATTTGATAATGACCAAAAAATTTGGATAAAGAAATAACTTGGCTTAGTTAAGAATATTGGGGTTTGAAGCTTAAGAGCGAGCACCTCTGGTAACCTGAACTTGTTTATTTAATACAGGAAACCAAATCCTGTGCTATAGACAATGGCGGCTCGTTCCCATCTTTGCCGTGGCAGACCAAATGGTAAATATGTTACTGTCCGAATGAACCAGATGAAAGACCATGATCATCAAGTATGTCATTTTTTCCTTTGTAAAAATGTAAACCTATGACTTATGCATCTAGCAGGATTATTTTGAGAAGTCATTTACTTGAATGCTTTCATGAACCATAAGTTTAAAATCATTAGAGCCATGTGGTAGCATGGTGGATTCGAAGAAAGTGTCCACCAGCAAATACGTGAGAATAGCAACATCACGTCATGATTTGACATGGTGCAGTCAATCAATCACATGATTGATAGGTCTGCAAATCTATTGATGAATGCTAAGTGTAAATAATACACAATCAAAAACAGTTTATATGTACATGGCAGGCAGTTCATGAGGAATACAAAGCCAGTTTGCCCATGCAAATTGTCTCTTTTATTTTTACGAGCAAATATTTGCACAACTGATTAACAAGTAGGGACATGCAAGAGTATTATCTCTGAAAAATTGGCAAATCCTGTGGGAATGTCTAATAGAATAAAGGTCAGGATTTGTATTTATAGCGCCCTCTATATTTCCATTCCGATAAGGGACATGTTAAAACAGATTTTAAAGAAAATCATATTGCCCCGCAATACATTTCGTTAAAATTTACACAGGTGAAGTCAGTGCATAAATAAACTGCAAATAGTGTCAAGTGTGTCACCCATTGATATTTTTTGTTTGAAAAGTATGTTTGCCTAATAAATGAGACTTTCAAAACAGCTGTGAATAGCCAACAAAGATAAACACCATGAAATCTAAGTGAATCATTGAGGTAATAAAGAAACTACTAGATTGTTTTGTAAGTCTTGCATATCCTAACATCCTTTTTAGAAAAGACGAACAATTAAGGATCACTGCCAAAAAAAGGAGGTGGGTAGCATTCGTTTCTTTTAGATTAGGGGTATTGCCCCCTAAAAACAAGGAGGGATATGCGCCGGAGTTGGAAAAGTTGAAAAAAAATACAGTTAAAGGACAACTATTAGTGATGTGAAAAATATTTGAAATTTGCAGGAATAGCTTCACAAATGAGGATAAGTCTGTAGAATTCTCATAATTAAGTTACCTTTTCCAGCTGTGAATTAACAGAAAAGGAAAGAAACGGCAGGTTTCCAAGATACGATTCTCCATTCAATTGACGCGTTGTAAGTAAGTGTCCGTTCGGACAGAATGACAAAATCTCCGACTGGCTTTATTAGGTGGCTCTGGTCTTATCATTTGCAGGGATGGGGATACCGGTACTTGTTCCATACATGCACATAATCTGATTTGTGATGTTTTTCGATTGGCTGATTAGCAAATCACTGATAGTCCTTTAAGGGACGTTGGGATATAAGTAAGACAATAAGTTAATTAATGCCAGAGTGCCATTGATAATTATGATTTGCTGGTATGATTTGTCCAAACAGTACCAGGAGGTGAAGACCTAATATCATCAACTACCAAGTTCATTCTCAAGTCCTGAAGTGCCCTCAGATCTTCTCACTTCCATAGTCACTGAAGCGTCACTATCCGTGTACATGGGTGAAGAATCTCCACTAGAAATCCCAACCTTTCCTTCCAGTTAGATGGAGTGAAAACACCAAGTTGGGTACCTTTGATCCTAGCAATGAAATGAAATGTAGGTTGTGTGATCTCTTGGCTTTTGAGATTCCTTATTCACTTCTTGCACAGTCATTGTTTTTGCAAGTAGATCACCACACGGGTTAGCAAACAAAACAAAAGCTATGAATTGGTTGAGTAGAACCAGTTATGTGACAGAATGATTGAATTAGAACAGTTATTGAGTCGTACAGTAGAAATGATGATAGTGCATATGGCATAAGTGTCCAAGGTGTAAACACTTATGTTTGATTGCACAATGCATGCTTTGAAGACCAATTGTGATGGATCTGGGAAAAACCGCCCACATGGTGGGACAAATTTATATTGTGAGTTTTGACTATCATTGCCAAAGTTTGAAATATAGATTTTCGTAACTTTTTACTTCTTATTATATGATACACATTATCAAAAGTTATGCTTATAAGTTCTTTGTCAAAGACTCGGTTTTAAAGAATTCGTCGGATGGGGGTGGGGTGATGAACTCGAGAGGTTCGAAGAACCGAGTCTTTGAATGAAATTCACCCAGCTTGAGCTATCCGAGCAAGTCACAGACTTTAGGTTTCAGGCACGCCAAATGTAGTTGATTGACATTCAGCGATCAAACACTCACTGGGGACCCTCATGGACCACCTTGCGCGTGCAGCGGTGAATGGATTGAATACCATACCACCTATAAACAACCAACGAGCGTAGTGACCATGGCTGCAGATATAAGAGCAACATTTTGTCTTGTATGACATATTTGCCCCGCCAGCAATACTAACCAAAAATGCTATTTTTTTACTTCTCCGTTTCTCCTCTACCTCTTTCGTCTGCGTCAGTACACCTTCAAGGTTTTTTTAAATATAATCTTTCGGTTATTTCGACATCCTTCCTTCTCCCTGTCTTCTAAATCATCTTTTTGGCATCTTTTATTATCCTTTTTGTTCATTCTCTTGTTGTATGTTTTTTTCTCACCACCTTCCTCTCTTTCCCTTACTCAGTTCATATTCCCTTTCCTTAACTCTCTCAATTTCCGGTTTTTAACCCTCTCCTTCTCTCCTTTATCTTCCTTTTCAACTTCGCTCTCTCTCTCTTCTCCCCCCTTTAAATTCATTCAAATGCATGGGAGGGATTTTGACCTACATCCTTCAAAGATTTTCATAATGATAAATCATTTCAAAAATAGAGATTATTGTTAAGGACAGAGTTAATTAAATTGTAGTTCTGATTTTTGAAAAACGTCTACTTAGAAGATAATCGATACACATCAATTGGGTAAAACAACAAAAGCATTTTTTTATATAATCAGCACCCCAAACACTCACAAACAAAAACAACAAAACAAACAAACAAGAAAACAATCCCGTACCTCCATATCATGTGTTATCATTCTTATGAGGCGTGATCCCCTCCCTATTTTTCAAGCAACGATTCAGTTGTAAGAAGTGCGATGTTCTCTAATATTCTCGATTGGAAATATAAGTTCATATATGAAAACTATGTTTTTTCAAGCAAAAGTCATTACAATTTACAATATAACTGTACCTGTATTGTGGTACTATAAATATAATCTGCGTCGCCAATCACGATTTTAGGGAAATGATGTGAGTTGGAGGGAAAACAATCAATGGTTTCGATTCAATTAAAAACAAAAAACCCTTAGGTTCATTAAAGGATGACGCAGAGATGTTGAAATAAATTCGGGTAATGACATTAATAATTAAAGATAGTCACTAACCATCTCGTGTAATTCAGAGGTCGTTATTCCAAAGGTTCGGGTTACGAAGATTCGCTATTACGCATCTTAAAAAAAACGGATCCGCTATTCCGGATCTTAAAAAGGGTTCGCCATTCCGAATTTAAAAAAAAAAGTTCGCTATTTAAAATTGTCTTTTTCATATTGGAGCAAAACGAAACTGATGAATTATATGGATACATTGATACCACGGAAAATTTAATTATCACATTATTGATTTTGTTTAAAAAAAAAAAAAAAAAAAAAAAAAACTGAAAAAACAAAAAATCGGCCACAAAAGAGGACAACAATCAAATTGTTTGGCAACCTTAACCCTTGCCCTAAACCTAACCCTAAACCATAACCAAACCTAAACCCTACCCTAATCCCTATACTAACCCCAAACTAAAATAAAACTGATGTTATCAGAGTTGTCTTGCTTCAAATCAATTGTTCTTTTAAAAAAAGCGGAATAGCAAAAATTTTCTGAGATTTGGAAACTAAGTAAGAACACGCGGTATCTGGTTTCGGAACGCGAACTTAGTTATTCGGAAAAAAACGGAACCGCCATTTTTCAATATTCGGCATAACGAACATTTTGAAATTTGGAATTGTTAAGCCTTTTTCATTGATTCGGAATAGCGAACCCTTTTAAAAATCGAAATAGCGAACCCTTTTCATTTCGGAATAGCGAACCCTATTTGCGGATAGCGAACCCTATTTTCGGAGAATAGTGAACCCTTTGAAGGATCGCGGCAAAGCGGAATGCTAAAAAAACGCGTGTTCGGCATAACGAACCTTAGGAATAATGACTTATTCCTCATGACAATCTCTGAGTAAAGCCTTAATTACTCAGAACTGTGGTGAAAAGTCGCATTCAGAAAATTGAGTTTTAATTAAAAAAAAAAAAAGGGGTCAGGATTAAAAATAAAAAAAAATATTTTCTATAAAAAAGTTTTCTACAGCCTGAATCCGAAAAATTCGTTTTTTTTAAAAAAAGTAAAAAAAATACCCCCCACCCCCCCAGTTTATCGATTCGGAACCCCTGAGTTTTAAGTGGAAAAAACACCATACATCAAAATTGAACTGGGTTAAATAGTTTTTAATCAAAAATAAATTAAAACAAGGCAAAACAAATAATCGATAACAAAAAAAAAGACCGGTTTTTCGATGAAACCCATCAATTCGAAATCCCACGTTCAAGCAATGTCAATATTGGGTTATGTTAAGTTGTTATAGTCTACGAAAACTTGGGGTAATTTTTCCACGACCTTTTTAGATGAGAACCAGGGTTTTCAATTTGATTAAATTAAAAATATTTTTTTTTTTTTTTTTAAGAAACCAATTTTTCAACGATTTTCAATAGATAACTTATTTACAGTATTGGCTGAAGTTCCTCCCCAAAAATATTTACCGAATAGATGAAGTAATTGAAAAAAAAAAAATGATATCAGTTACAAAGAATAAGGCATTGAATGAAAGCTTTTCTTATTCGTTTTTTTTTTTGTAATTTGTCAAATTGATTAAATTGAAAAACCACAGTTTATTCGATCTAAATGGTTTTAACGATACTAGTATGCCAATTTGGAATACTATGGACGAGAAAAAAGTTTCACGACACAAAATCTACGATAACATTTAAATGATGAAGTTAAAAACTTTATCTATAAATTGAAAAACACATTGTCATTTATGGTTAAAGCTCAGAGCAAATATACAAAATAGGCCTAAATCCATCGAAAATATGGTTTAATCCACGTTTTGAGAAGATTACCTAATTAGGTTTTAGATGCGGATTACAAGAAGATAATAGAAAAACTGAGTTCATTATAGTTAGTACTCGAAAAAACTTTTTCGAGGTCAAGTATAAAAAAAAAACTAGATTGATCCGGCTTTCACACTTAAAAACAATGGGGTCAAAATATCAAACCCTTTATGTGAGGCACTTTTTTTGACACTATCGTCGGGATTGAAATCAACCACATTCGGGGTCATCATAGCAATCATATTGAAATGACCCTAAATATAGTTCATATTTGGACCAAAAGGAGGGTAGTTGAAATAACTATGTTTTGGGTTGTACTTTTCGATTTCAAATTAAAAAGAAAAATCATTTCTGTCAGAGGTGGTTTTTTCTTCCCAAAGAATATATTTTTTATTGAAAAACTAAAAAGAATAAGTTTACGGGATCTTTATGTGGACTTCGCAACCAAAATGCTTTTAAAAAAAATAAAATGGTAAAATTACTAACTGAACAATTAACCAAAAACCAATCTTATTGTTTACCTTTCCCTCTGACAACGTATTTTTTTAAAGAAAACAAACAGATTTGGTAAATACGCTTATCAAAAGAATAAGCTTTTCCAATTAAAAAATAAAAATCGATTATCATTTTTTAAGATTCATTTTTCACATTGTAAAACACTTCCTGTTTTCGAACTATGAAGTCCGTTTATATTATGATGCAGAGATTACGATGCAAACTGCATTGAAGTGAATATATGCATGGAGGATTAGGAAAAGCCGGTTCACTAGTGACAGCGCCAGGGAAGACAAAATTGATGATGGGCAGAAAATTACGTAGGGTGGAGGCCAAATTTTAGGTAAAATCGAACTATTTAAAATTTTTTTTGGTGATTTGGGGTACATTGATTCCCTTCCTCCCCCTCCCCCGTTGCTTCTATGTGTTGTATATCATATCACGACCCTTTTTTTAAAATCCGTACAAATAAATATTAGTTTACATACCCCTTGATTTTGCAATAACGTTTATATTGTAAATATTATATTGTAAATTTTATATTGTAATTTTTTTAAAAGCGATCAAACCACTGTGATCAAACCCAAATCCATTTCTAACACGAACAACCTTTTTAATCGATTTGGTATGTACAATGCTAGCCGCCCTATTGTCTGCCGTACGCGTACCTACATCACCGAGCAGTGCGTATCACCTGTCTCAGAGGTGTCTAGACTTTTCAACTGTCAAAAGGTTCTGACGATCTGCCACGCCTCTATTTTAAAAAATGTATTGATGACTTCATCAATTGTCAATATCATTGGCTGTTGAAAATAGCCATTCCTTATTTGGAAGCCAGATGCGAGCGAAAGTTTCTCCCTTGTCGAGGGAGAAATTTAGTACACGGGTCTATGACATCCGGGCTATTTCGGAGGATGATATTCAATTGAAGTTCACAGACCTTGTTACCAAGTTGGTCCCTTTAGCTGATAGTACCCGGTAGTTTATCTTTCCATAGAATAACACAGTTACAAGGTGTGTAACACAGACTATGCCTTATACAATCTGACAAAAAGAGTACAACATAACAGATTTTAAGGTATTTTCTTTATTTTTTTCAAAACTGTCCTGAGCGACATGTGGCGGGTTTTCCCAGATCACATCACATATTTATACTGTAAAACTAAACATTGTGTGGTAAAAATGTTAAAAATCCAGATTTTGTTATCAAAAAAATCTAAGAAAATTTTGTGATTGTTTTATGGAAAAACTTGTAATTTCAGACAAAACTCAGTAGTTGTATTGTATCTATGTATGTAATATTCCAAACAAAATTCAGTGGAAGTCACTTGGAATTTCAGACATTTTTTTTCTTTTGGGAGCTTAAAAATTTGAAGCAGCTGGAATTGTAAGGATGTAATGATTTTTAAATCGCCCAATATGCAGGAAACATTTGCTGTCAATCACATTCTTTACAACAATCACTTATGGAAAATTATTTCAATTTACAAATTTTGCTTGCTACAAAAAGTGCATCAGTGCCCATTCATGAGAATATTCTGCTGTTAATTTACATTGTGATCGATGAAAATAATTTGTTAATATTTTAAAAGCAAAACCTGTTTGCTTATTGATATTTTGATAGCAACTTTTTGTTTGTTTTGTTTCAGTTGTCCCCCTGAATTGGAATCAGCTGGCTTATGTGTGAACTCTGTTAAGGGCCATGAGGTACAGGTCAAACTAATCCTGACAGAGGCATCTATATGTTCGTCATCATCGGCATTGTTTGCTCATTGTTTTATTCCTGCTTCTCTGCTCTTTGTTTATGGAGAAGACACCAGTAAGTAAGAGTTTTTTCCTAGAGCACAGTAAAGAGGTTACAAAAAAGTACAAGTGATATACATGTTTGTTTACAACATTAAACTGTTTTTACACAGTAGATCAGTTAAAATTATATGAAGAAAAACATGCCATTATCAGTGGTACTTAATTAAAGGTTAGCTGTGTAATGCACGCATTCCCAACACTGGAAGTTGCCACCCCAAAAGGAGTCCAGTTATGGAAAAGAGGTCAGCTAGCTAACTTTTTAAACAATCCCAATTTTCATTTTAAGAAAGTATAAAAGATTTCATAAAAGCAAAGGTGCTCCTGGTCAAGTTACCAATGTCATTTAATGCCCTATGTGTGAGGACCATTAGATTGTAGGGTTTAGGCACAGCATGGGGGAGAAAGTGTTGTAAGTGTTGGGTTCCCCATGATAAGCATTTAAATGGTTTCGCGTGCACAAAAATTTTGGAAACTGTGTAGATTGGAGTAGCCACCATTTTCTTTTTGTCGCTAGGGGTTGTGTGTGTGTGTTTGTGTGTGTTTAATGGCAACCAACATCCCGGCATGCTGATGGGTCCCCCTTTACATTGTAAAGTTTGCCAATGCATTTATTAGGTATAGTGATTACAAGTGTCTGTTGAGATGTTTTTTTAAAGGGTACCTCAACTCACTGATAGTTTCATTTATGCATGATAGTACTTAAATCATTACACTGCAGCTGATTTCCTTTACACCATGTTGACTGAAATATATGCATTATATGCATTCCCTTCTGAGACTGGAAATGCCCCAAAATACCTAATTTAGTATCACCCTAAAAAGAAAATGGTCTCAACAGTGACCCCAGGTCACACCCTGTCGGACAATACTCTTATTCAATTCCGTTTTGGCCGCCATACCAAACGTACCGTGTACATCGCAGCTCTGTTATAGCACCAAAATTATCTGAAGATATGTGATACTGGACTGTTCCATCTCAACGGAATACTCCTA